>VDFB02262099.1:0-41082 GCA_007258455.2 Sequoia sempervirens | reverse complement strand
TGTTTTCATTTATCTATAAATATATTTATAAATTATAATTTATGTGCAAATCACATGCATGCACAGTTTATTACTAGAGTTATAAAGGCTCTGATGAACATAGAAAATGTGCTACATTGCCATTCTAGATTGGAACCCTCACATATTGGATACACTCAAAATTCATGATTTCACATTGTTGTTATATGATTTAGGGGGAAAAACGTAAAAAATAGTGATACGATTTTAAACTTAGTTAAAGACGACTATTTAATATAAAGACACAATAAATGACTTAAAAATGTCTAGAAGAGGGCATATCATTTTTCTTTGAATGGTAAATTTCTCTTGTGGGATGCCCTTTGGCTTTAGATGCCATGGCTGAGAGTTATCTCTTTCATCATATTCAAACATGGGACTTGCCAGCCTCATCCGCTGGGTTATGCAATTGGATGTGGTAGCTCACTTCATTCAACATTTGTGTGCACGAGCAGGCAACATGTCTCCTAGGGAGATGAACATGGGTCTCCAATAAGAAAGCTCTGATGAATTACCAATTGAGGTCATTCCATTTGACACACATCACTCTTGCATCATAAGGGAAATTGGTAATGCAAAACACAGTAAAATCTAAGGTACATGGTGGTGCATGTTTCAAATTAATTTGGACCAGATATCATTAAGAAAAAAAATATATTAAGTATTGTGTCAACTTTTTATCTTAATATTTTCATTTAAAGTTAATGGGATGCATGTGAGGATGGAAGGGTATGATATTTTTTGGTAAGGCATTTATAGCTTTTTTATTACAAAATTTGGGATTGTATTACAACACTAAGCAGAAAGTACAACTCTTGAGTCATACGTTTGTTTGTTTATCTATCATGACCAAATCTATATCTAACATAATTACCATTTCTTTGATAAAACCATCCTATACAAATTTATGTTGGAGATTACATGTTTTATGTGTTTGTTGTGAAATTAGTAAGAACTAAGAAGTTATGTTTATTGTCGAAAGGTTGCATAGTGAATTTTGTAATTTATGAACTTATTCAAATGAGTCATCAGCTGTTAAATATTATCTTCAAGGAGACTGTAAGGAATGTACCAAACTATACAGTGGGTAAATGTGCTGCCATGAGTTAAGTGTTAGAAATAAACGAGGCTAATGGAAGATCAAAATGTGTTGAGTTATAAGGTTGAACAGTATTGTGTGAATGTGGAAAACTGTAAAAATAAAGCTTACGGATTTTTGTGAAAGATATTGTATTACATGTGAAAAAGCTAGTGGAGGAACTTCGAGAAATCATATTCCTGCAGTAGAACCAATTTAATGGAAATTAATTTATATTTCTCCAATGCTTCTCATGTCATATTTTTGTGATCTTTCATCTGAACAAGTTAATTTTGTACTAATAAAGATTGCTAGCTGTGATTAATTTGATACTACCTCCAAAATCCTTACATGGTATTAAAGCTTCACTGCTACTTCTACCTGCATTATTCTATTTAGTTCCTTTGGTGATGAATGATAAGGAAAGTTGAAGATGTGACTCCGATTATTGGTTGAAAAAGTGTTTGTTTTTTATTTAACAACATGAAGCTTGCTGAAATTCATCTGCAATCAACTTTGGTCATGGCTATATATATATATATATATATAACATAATTACTTCTTTTAGATAACCATTCTATACAAAGCTAATTTGAATCATATTGATAATGATCTTTTTTGTTCTTACTGAAATAAGAAGCATAAACCTCTTTTATTTTTGATCTGGACCCTCCTTCAATTGAGTTTCAAAAGAATTCTATTTCTTTTCAATTGAATAACCTCCGATAATATTCCTATATTTTATCATTTCTGAATGAGGGTCATTCAAAAAAGCAAAAATGTTATTTTTATATAGAATACCTTCTCTGGGCATTCTAAGAATTAAATCAGGACAAGGGATTCTTTGCTTTTCCCATTGTCTATCACACCATAATGGTACGATGAGTTTCTTTTTTTACTTTTTTACCCTCATATTGGTATTTTGAGAAAGAATGGTGAAATAGATAGAGTCTTGATGTTCATTAAGTATGGCTCGTTCAGTTTCGAAATAATTCAATATATTTCTTTTTCCTTTTTTAAAACAGTTTGAGTCAACTAATTTGTATTTAACTTGATCCACTGAATAATTTGAAAGTGATTTATGTTTGTCAAGAAGTTCTGGAATATCCACTTGATCTTGATCTTTATGAAAAGAAGAAAAAGGTACAACAGATTCATATATACCTCCTGATAATACCCATATATATATATATATATATATATAACATAATTACTATTTCTTTGAGAAAACCATTCTATACAAATCTATGTTGGAGATTATATGTTGTGTTTTTTTCTCATTGTGTTGAAATTAGTAAGAAGTTATGTTTATTGTTGAAAGTTTGCATATTGAATTTTGTAATTTATGAACTTTACTAAAATGAGTCATAAGCTGTTAAATATCATGTTCAAGGAGATTGTAATTAATACACTGAAACTGTACAGTGGGTAAATGTGCTGCCACGACTTGAGTGTTAGAAATAAACTGTGCTAATGGAAGATCAAAAATCTTTTAGTTATAAAGTTGAACGTATTATGTGAATGTGGAAAACTGTAAAATGAAAGGTAATGGGTTTTTGTGAAAGATATTGTGTTGCATGTGAAAAAGCTAGTGGAGAATCTTTGAGTAATTGTATTCCTGCAGTAGAACAAATTTAATGGAAATTAATTTATATTTCTCAAATGTTTCTCAGGTCGTATTTTTGTGATATTTTATCTAAACGAGTTGATTTTGTATTAATAGAGATTGCTGATTGTGATTAATTTGAGATTACCTCCAAAATACTTACATGGTGTTAAAGCTTCACTGATACTTTTGCCTGCATTATTCTATTTAGTTCACAAGATGATGAATGATACGGAAAATTGAAGATGTGACTATGATTATTGGTTGAAGAAGTATTTTTGTTTATTTAACAACGCAAAGCTTGCTGAGATTCATCTGCAATCAGCTTTGGCCATGACTATGTCTTTCTTCCTCAATTTTAAAGCCATTGCAACCACATAGAAGGTTGTGTAAAAAGGGTGACAATCAATGGAGAGCCAAAGATGTGTTGATACCAAGCTAAAGGGCTTGAAATGTTAGCGAATATGATGGCTTGTAAATAAGATCTAGTAGTCCAATATGGTCATGATACTGTACTTGAGAATTGAAATACAAGACAAAGAATGACCTGTAGAAAGAATGAAGATTGTCTTGTGAAGAGTATTTGCAAACAAAAAGAAGGAAAAGTTTGTTTTCTGCATGGGGATGGATGTTGGAGCCAGTTTGGAAGCAGTTGCTCCATTGTGGATCATATTTGTTAACTTTTTCATTATTATGGTGGAGCTGAAACGATAAGAATGCAATGTTCTTTTCCTGGACTTGATAAGTGGTGGAGCTAGATGTTGATGAACATAGGAGAATTTGTTTCAAATGGAAGGCTGAGTTGAAATCGAAGACATGTACAGGTAAATTAAAATTACCAGAAAGATATAGACAATGTGAGAATTATGACAACATGGAGGGAAAAATGAGCGGGATTGGTAAGAAATTGATTATCAGTTAACTCAAGCAGTACAAAACCAGAAATTAGTGAAGTATTCAGTTGCATGGCGATGATATGGTGTTGGTAAATTTGGAATGAACTGATATGGTCGCATGGTGAAGATGTATTGGTAAATTTGGAATTAGCTGATATATTAGACATGGGTTGGAAGAGGGATATGAAATTGGTAATGTATCAAATTATATCAAGCATTATGCTTATTCCAAAGTCAAAGTGATTCAGGCATATTTGAATCCTATTTGTAGTTTGTCTTTCTAATCATTTTGATGTCATGTTAATGACTTAAATTTGAGATGCTAGTAATTTCGTTCTTGTTTAAGGTATTTTTTTCTGATTTTTGAAGGAGTTATAAGGTTGTTTTGTGGTGATAATGAATATGGTGCTTTTGAAGGTGTTAGCGTGCAAGTGTTTTTGAAATTGAGTAAAATATATTTTTTAATATAGAAATGAATTCAAGATATAAGGGTGTAGGATGCTTAACACGTTGAGTAGTAGTAAGAAGTTAAGATGAATATGTTTTCTTTGACAGCTGTCTTACTATATTATTTAAGCTATATAGACCCAGTACAAAAGCAATAGTTTTTCAAATCAATTACAGGGAAAACACCACTAGATATGCATTAGTTTGAAATGCAGGTTCTACTTAAACGTAGTTGATCCTTGAAGAAGAAGAGTAAGACTATAATAACAATTAACAATGCAATGACTTTTATTGACAATATCTCACAACTAACAATCATCAGCAACATTTATTCCTTAAAGAAAACAATTTAGTGAATTTGATGGCAACATTTGAGGTTTCAACATAGTTGATGTAACCAAATGTGCAGCCTGCTATCATAGTGTGGTTTAACTTTTAGCAGATGGCAAGATAGGTTAATAATCATCATTACACCGTGTATAATCAGTCACAATGTATGCACATGGACATTCTCTAAAGAGCATCTGCAAATGAAACACACAATTATATAAGTATATTGCAAACTTAATGGTGATAAAAATGATGGTTATAGTTGTAATAACTGTAGCATACATATTATGAATGGAGCATTTTTCCAAATAGGACATGTAGCATCAATCAATTATCTGAAAACCATATAATAGTGGTTAAAAATCCATCTAAGTTGATCAATCACAATTGATGATAGTGATTAAAACTAAGCATATCAAGGATGAAAATGCTGGGCCAGACCCTTAAATAGGTGCTATAATTTATGTTTTTTTGACACCAATGAAGGCAAAATCCTTACTGTTGCAGATGATGAATGCACTTCTAGTAATAAGATATTGGATATATTGCAATGAACATCACAAACAATCTCTGTTCATTGGCAGAGCCATGGCAATCCTCGCTAATTGCATATAAATGTTAGAACTTAATTAACTAGTTGGTTACAAAAACGTATTGATCTACCATCACTATAAATAGGAGTCACTCTCTTGCAAGCAACTTCCAGAATCATGACATCAATATATGCTTAGAATTCATCACCATTATCATACAAACCTTCAATCTTTAATTCAGTGCACTCTCATTGATTGTTCATTAATGCAGCATTATTTTTCCAATTAGATGTCCAAAAAATTTCTTGATTGCTTAAGCTTTCACCATAGAGAATTTAAAACCACATAGGGTTTTTTAAATCTCTCTACACCTTTATTTTATATTAATCATGCACTCTAAAATCACCATGCATATGCTTTCGTCACATGTATCTTGTAATTGTTTATAATATAAGTGCTCAATATCAAAATCACTTAACTATTGAATTCAAGGAGGATAGAAAACACATAGCACCACAAACAATGGTTTATCTATTAATTTTTAGAGCTTATGTGCAAGCTAGGTCAATATGAGCATAGTAAGAGCAAAAATGAAATTAAACAAATCAGCAAGATGTTAATGTGGATAATTCCTTGTAGGAAAGAAATCTTCACTTGATTGATTGCTAGGCTTTGATAGTACAAGTCTCTGAGAATGTTGGAGGCCACTTGTAGCTTGGGGAGAATCTAAGAGACTGCCTCATGATGATCTATATGTGGGAGTGTTTATACGGATCCAATCCTTAATTGTTGTTTCATTTAGGTGATAAAAAGTCAAATGATGCATAATAATTGAAATGAGCTACCTTTGTGCTACAAGGAATACTTTATTCATTTTAAAATATAAAGGAATTATCTATCATTTTGGGTTTGTAAAATCATGACATAGATAAATTCTAATCACCTAAAAGTCTTTAAGTAATTTAAAAAGCATTATTGATACGTTTAACTTCAAACTTATCTTTTGAAAGTGTTTCGACACTTCCAAAACCCAATCTTTACCCTTTAATAAAAATAAAACCATGAAATTTATCTTTTATAAATTTGAATGTTGTTCATGCTTTGCAAAGTTAAACAAAAACAAACTTCTATTTGAACTTGAAGATCATAATATTACACAAACTTCAAGATCATAATATTTCACAAAATGGCATTCAAAGCACTAATATGTACAATATCTTCCACATTAAACATAAGATAATGTGCAAGGAATATTGATTGCTAAAAGCAATGGCTTCAAAATAAGCAAACAATTAGCAATTGAAGCGTTTATGTAAGGGATGCATGGGAACACATCTTGGGGCCTTTCCTTGGCAATGTTGTTCTCGTACCATTTTGGGTATGCATGAATGGCTAGGAAATGACTCTGGTCCATCCCAAAAAATTAAAAAAAGGGGGAGCAGCTTTGAAGTGCTCCAAAAAAGCAGAAAACATCCTAGGGATGTCTAGTTGGCCTTGAGACGACTAGGGATGTCAACCTTAAAAAGCATTTTTCAGAAAATGCAAAAAAAAAACATAAAATCATGATTAGTTGTAGTAATTTTCAAGCTCATTGAACAAAACTATCAAAAAGTTATTGTGTTTGCTTTGTTGCAATTCTTTAGGGGTTGCATGCTTACGAATTTGTAAGTTGTATGTGTTAATGTAAAGAATGTGATGCAAAAGCATGTCGAGGCCTAAGTAATCATCATCAACCAAGAGTAGTTTTATCTTTATTTTGTTTGTAAATAAAGAATGTTTCAGATTGCTAATGTTTTACATGAAGAGAAAGCACTAACCATGAAGACACATTCATCCACAGTACTTTGGCATAGATGATTTGGTCATCTTAGTATTGGCAATCATATCGCCTTGAGTAGACATGACATGGTTTGAGGATGTTTCCCCCTAAATAAGATAATATCTTTGCTCCAATAGTCTTGTTGGGAAACAACACAGGGCTTCCTTTCTTGCTGTTGATAAATGAGGACATGGTCTTCTTGAGTTGGTGCATATTGATTTGTGTAGACGAATGATGACCAATCATACTAATTCCTGTTAATTTAAGCTTTTTGTGGATAACCACACTCAAGGAATGTGGGTATGTTGCTTGACACACAAAGATCAAGCATTTGCAAAATTCAAGGAGTTTGAAGCCCTAGTTGAATGGTCATTTTGTTGCCTCGTCAAAGCCATCTACTAAAAAGAGCATGGGATTGAAAGAGACATATCAACCGCTCACTTCTTATCCGCCTCAAAAATTGTGTTGCAGAGTGACATAACTATATCATCATGGAAATGGTGTGTAGCATAGCAAAAGTTGTAGACCCAGTTGTTACATTTTGAGTAGAAGTAGTTCTTAAGATAAATGTATTTACTAGATAGAGCACCCACAAAAGTTCTTGATGGCATCATTCCTAAACAAGCTTGAATTGGGAATAAGCTCTTCATTTCACATTTGAAGGTGTTTGGCTGTACATTATTCATGCACATCCACAAGGTGTAAGGAAAGGAGTTGGGTGAAAAGTCCTTGAAGTGTATCATTCTTGGATGCATTTTGGAGTCAAAGAGATACAACTCACTAATCTTGGCATAAAGAGATTGTACATTGGCAATGATGTTGTCTTTGACGAGGAAAGTGGTTGCAACACAATTTCCTCACCATCTACTACCAAATCAGATGCCAAAAATATTTGAGGGTGAAGAAGATATTGATGACAATGAACATGTAGAAGAAGTAGGTGGTGGTTAAGATGTGTTTCAAATAGAATAAATTCTATCCTTATACTTGAGGGCCAAAGACTTGCAACAAGTCATGTGGGGAAGTTGATTTGGCTCTCATGCGCACAATGATTCAAAACATAGTACTAGAAACAATGAAAGTAGCTATGGAGTTGAAGTTGTGGAAATATGCCATGAATGTTGAGTTTTAGGCATTATTGAAGAATAAGATATGGGAACTTGTTGATCTCACTAAGGAAGAAAGCAACTGGATGAAAATGGGTGTTTAAAAAAAAAAGAAAAGTAGGCGGCAGCATTGATGAGTGTTTGGCTCAACTTGTAGCAAGGGGCTTAGAAGATGATTGGTGTAATAAAAAATGATCTCAAAAATTGTTATGATAGATCTCAAACTTTTGCATTGTCCTTGACTCAATGTGTGGTAATTGAAAAATCATTTTTTGGTAATTGAGATAAAGTATGCCAAGACATTGCTTGAGAAGTTTAGAATGGCATATTGCAAGGCCATGTCAACACCATAGAGATAGGTTTGCAATTATCTAGGAATGATCCATCATGTTAGGTAAATGCAACTCCTTATTCAGGAATGATCCATCACCTAGATGCAATAATTGCCAAGTGGACCAATGTAGATAGGTTTGCAACTATCTAGGAATGGTCCATTATGTCAAGGGAAAGCAAATTTTTACTTTGGAATAATCCATTGCTTGGGTGCAATGTGTGCTAAGTGGCCCATAGTTGGTAGACTCAGACTCAACAAAAACTTGACAACTTAAAAAATTGCATAAGTTCCTTTAGAAGCATTTTTTTTTGCAAAATTCAGTGATACGATGTATCCAATGAGTCCATAAATGAGTATAAAAGCATTTTCTATCAAATTTGATTAATTTGAATACCCATTGAGTACAAAATCGCATCATGTGAAATCCTGATGGTTGATAGCCTAATACAATAGATAGGTGACAACTATTATGAATTTATGATGATTGCCTTTGAAAGTCATCATCATAATTCATAAATTACATTGAAAAATGAAAATACAATATTTTACATCATACTCTTCCCTAATCTAGTGAAAACTCGGGGAGAGGTTGAGGTCGTAATCCTTGGAGGTCTGCTATGGCTCCTCACTTGGCATAGAACGTTGTGGCTCGACCTCCATCGTGCTAGTAGATGACAATGAAACCTCCTTAGCCTCAACAATTTCATCCAATCCTATATCTCCTATTGCACCCACATCCTCCAATGGCTGCCTCTCAAAACCAATAATTTTATCTTTTGTACAAAATGAAGGCTGCTCATCCCGTCCTGTCCAACAACCATAAGGATCAATCTCATCCAAAAATCAATGAGCTCCTCTAATTTTTCCTCTACCCTTCTTGTGCAAGCCAAAGGTTGTATTGCACAAAGACAAGGTCATTGAGGCGTTTTGGGCTAATTTGTTCCCCTTCTTCATGTGGATGGCCTCAAACAAGCTCCAATTACGCATCACAACTGGATGCACTACAAGGTTGGCACAAAATGTGGAGGGCTAATCTTTGGAAATCTGGGGTATTTCCACCTCAATCTATCCACCAAGAATCTACAAAATATAATATTGAAGAGTTGAAAGCAAAGTGAACATATTTTATCAAATTATCAATAGTTGTAAATTTGAAATTTGTAACTTGTAAGATGCATGTGATATAAAAATTAAAAATCCAAATTTTATCAATTGTTGTTTGAGTGGTTTTTCCTTGGATAGCTAGCTTCGAAGAAAAGAGCCTACCCTTTCCAGTCTTGTAACTATGCAATTCTTGAATAATGAGGTCTCTCACCTCAACCTAGGGTGCCATCCTTTGAATGCATGTTGTGAGGCTCTCTATAACCTCTCCACTAGGATTTGAGAAGCTATCAGTAAAGACAACCTCTTAAAATAGAGAGGATTGACGACATCGAGGTTGGGAGGGAGAATAAAATCCATGATGACTAGGAACAAAAGGTTCATTCATGGATTTGGATTCAACACCTCTATTATCAATGCTATAGGTGAAGCTCTTAGTTCAAAGTATTCCTCTAGGCGCTTCTCGGGCTTTTGGGTGCGGGGAAAGCCTGTCGCTTTCAATTACTTGGGCGTTCTCCCCTCTCTCTATTTCTGACTCATGGATTAGATGGATCTGGTAGAGGTATGGGTAGGCCATCCATCAGTGAATAGAAAAAATTGGGGTTGAGGAAGTACCTTGTTGCATGGATGGGTTGGTGGAGTTGATTGTTCCACCTCTGGTCAATGATCTGCCAAATGCCATTGAATTTGAGGTAGACCCCCTTGTAATAATTTTCGATGGACTCTTTGGTCTTATCCATAGCCTCATAAATATACCCCATTGGGTTTTGATCCCCATCTACCAAATGGAGAACTATAACCAGGGCCTCTGACACCTACAATTTACAAATACAAAAAGATTAAAGTTACAAATTTATAATGAAAGACTTAAAATAAAAAATAAAATATTCAATTTGAAAATAAAATCAAAGTTTTGAGGTTACCTTCACAATCTTTGTAGCTCTTTGTGCAACAAGGTTGTCAAAGACTATGCATCCCTCTCTCCATTGGGCTTGTTTGAATTTGATGAGTCTAGCTATGCTTGACTCACAAACATCTATTTCAAAGAAGTCAATAAACCAATAATGCGTTGCAACACTAGGAAAATCATTGCAAAGCTTGTGACACCCGATTGAACCAACTCTTTCCCTTGGGTGTGATCTCTTATAAAATAAAGAACCCAAGGATGATTGTAGATAAATTTTGTTATGCTCCTTGCATCATCTACTATCAGTCTCACCCAATCAAGTTTGCCTATGTTCTCCAAAAGGAGGTCAAACCAATGTGCTGCGGAAGGGGTTGAAAAGAGTGATCGATGCCTCTCTTCAAGCAATTTCCCAACTGCCACATATGCTGTTGCATTCCCAATTGTGATTTGTACCGCATTCTCTATGCCCACCTCCATGGCAACTTCCTCCAACATTGGATTCAAATGTTTTTGTTATTTTTACTTTGTTAAAGGCATCAATTGATCTCAAAAAAATCACCTCACAATTTGAAGCTACCAAAAAATTGATAATGGTGCTTTTTTTCCCATCCATCCACCCATTTGAAAGAATAGTGCAGCCATATTTTCTCCATTGCTTCTTTTGTTCTTCTACTATTAGCCTTGACTCTTCGGTTGCATTCATGAGCAACCTACAAGTACAAAGTGAAAGTACAAAATTTTAATTTTTAAACACAAAACATAGCTTAAATTCAACATAAATTTAAAATTACTATAAATTAGCATAAATTTACCAACTTGCCACTTAAACCATTACGAGAAGGTGCCTTGTAGCCTTTTCTTACAACTGCCAAATGCAATTACCAAATTTTCCCAACAAGGACTGCTCGCCACATTGAAAGGAAGGTTGTTGAAGTACCAAAAATTAGCACATGCCTTATTTGCTTATTGATGCACCTCCCTATTCCTCTATGTACCTTCCAATGATAGTTGTGCTCTAGGTGTGTTTCTGGGCACAAAAAAGCTATGTGGCATGCATGTAGCCGGTGTAGGCGTTGGCGCTCTACTTGAGGTGGATGAAGAGGATGCCGACGTGTGTCGTACATGTGGACCATGAAGGGATCCCACTATGCCTTGAAATGTTGTTTATTCATCTGTTTCTGTTTGAGGACCATGACCACTGGCACTAGCTACGGAAGATGTTATGGCTGTCTTTGTTTTCTCCCTTTGTAATTCTTTTTCTTTTGACAATGCTAGGTGTGCATTCATCTCACACTTGATCTCTTTTGTGGTGTTGTCACTAGGCCTGACATCATGATGAGCAATGCCTGCAAGATGGTATTTGAGGCAATTTATGCTTCCATGAAGTAGCTTTTGACATCAAATGCAAATAACTGTCCCAGGTGTAGGTCCCTATATGCCATATTTCCAAGCAAGGTAGCTAGCTCTTGCTGGACGATTGCCTATAACTGGTGTTGATTGGGTTGAGCTTGAGTTTGATCTAGATCCAAAATCCTCTCTATTTTTTGTTGTATCTAACGGTTAACCTACAAGTACAAAGTGAAAATACAACATTTTCATATTAAACTACAGAAATGTCAGCATAAATTTAACCTAAAATTTATATAAATCAAACATGCATTGGTTAAAATCAACATACATTAGTTTAAATCAACATAAATTCAATATAATCTAATCATTTTATTCCCAAAATTAGGTTAAAATCTGGAAAATAATGTGTATAAAAATGTAGTGATTTCCTTTAAAAAATCAGCATAGATGAAAAAAAAGGGTGTTAAATCCAAGTTTTTAGAAGCAAATATCAAAATACTACTAGGCTTTAGGAAATTATGAGTTTTTCATAGCCTACATGCTTGATTTTAGCTGTTAAAATGAATTTAAGTGCTTGAAAAACAAAAAACAAAAAAAGAAAATTACTACCCTGGCCTTGAAATCTTCAAATTTGCTTTTCAACATCCGTGTAATGAATAGTGAGGGTGTTGAACACTTTATAAGCAAAAAAAGATAAAACAAAAAAAGTGTTGCTGTGTTACATGCATGTCAAATGCAGCTGATAAATTCACTAAACACGATCAATACTCACTTCGAGTTGCATGCAAACAAGTTCAATGCCCAAATTTGTTGAAAAGGTTGAAAACTCAAATATATTTGTGTAGAAAATTGCAAGTTTGAGTGTTTTTTATGGGTGGACTGATGTTTTTCTGTCTGGCGATTTTTCTGTTTTTCTCATGGATGCATGAGTTATTAGGTGATGTTTTGGGTAAGTTACTTTCCAGGCTGGTTTGCCTCACGAGTACTTGCCCGAGATTTTCAACTATGTCTTGCCCATCTTACTCTTTCAAATACATGTTCTTGTAGCAGTCACTAGTTGAAAGTTTTCATGTAGCCCACTATTTAAAAAATGTCATAACTAATCTTATTTATGCTGTAATTGGAATTTCAGCAAACAGATTGGATTTCTGAACATAGTGGTTGTTCATCTGACTGTTTGAAATACATGTTTTTGTAGCAGATACTAGTTGAAACTTTAGAGTTCTCATTTCAAGCTTGTGGTTTTGCTTTCTGTATCTGCAGTCTATCAAGGACAAGCCAGTTATTGGTTTGGACTGTCAAAACTTAAAATGGGTTAATATTAACCCATTTAGAATGCAGTTGTGCTCATATGCATTTTTTTTTGCAAGATATGAGAGCAAGACCATGAAGAATGGTAACACTTTGGTAGATAGTGGATTTAATTTTTCTGATGTTTCTTGACCCTAGCAAGAGAGAAATTGATTGCTTTTGTGATCCTGTATTGTCATGGAAGAAAGCTGTATGAATTTTGAAGTACTTTATTTGGAATGGTCATCAATCTCTTCGTAATGTGTATAAAATGCCATGTCTGATTTTCAAGCACAATAATATTATATTGCATTTATGGTACTTTCTTAGGTAGGAGACCAAGGGACCTATTGACCCCTAAAGCTATCAAATGCCTGCAAGGAGTTTTTGCAATTAAAGACACAGTTACAAAGAGAGAAGCTCGAGAAATTAGTGCTCTTTGTGGTGCTACTATTACACAGGTATGTTAATCAAAAACTTGATGCAATAATATCTGAACGGTGTATGCAAGTATAATTTGCTAATTGTTTTCTCATCAGATTGTTTTAAAATTTTTAAATGCATCTTTAATGTTCATTATCTTTTCTATTCTGTTGTACTTGCACATGAGATACTTGCATATATGTCTGTGCCCAGAAACCTTCATTGATTTGGAGAACTAAGGAAGCAATAAAAGTAGAGAATTTGGTTTGCTTTGAGAAAATTAGATGGCATAAAAGAATATATGTTATAAGGTGAAAGTGAAATCATACTTTCAATGGTACAAGAGAAAAGATGTTAAGTGAAGTTGCAATCAGAATATCTGGTGAAAGCTGTAAATAGACATTAGATTCTATTTTCAGTGTACCTGACTACTGGCATGCATACTACTGTCATAAGATAAGCAAAATTGAGTAATCACTATAGTATGAGTATTAGATGTGGATACACTCTCATCTGTTGTGGCTGCAAAACACAGATAATTTTCTTAATAGGATATGACATTTGCTTGCATTTCTTGGTCTTCTGTAGAGTTTTTTTTTTAATGATATATTCTCCTTGAATGATCTTTTTCCCTCTGGATATCTGGTGCAAAGGTGAGCTCTGAGTCATAAATCTTGACCTAAGAGTTTTGAGATCTGACTCTATCCTTGCCTGATTCAGGCTGCAGCCAAAAGAGGGACCGGAAAGCCAGGTGTAGTACATTTTTCATTGTGGGAGTACTAAGCAAATGTCATGCCTATGTTTAAACTTTATCATACATGTGTGTGAGCATTTGTCTAAATAGTTTTCTATTTAGTATTAAAAAGTGTAGAAATGACCCCATTAGAGGACTGATAGATTTTATGGACTACATGATTTTCTAAGAATTTTATGTACAAAAATAAATTTTAGGCACTTGTATGCTAGATTCAATGTCAAGTTGTATATTTTTATGATGTGGTAGAAAATTTGATCAGTAGGTTCAGTTTGCTTTCCTTTGCTGCATTTGATCTTTCAGGAATATCAAGCTATAGTTGATATATGGATCTCTCATTTCTTTTGAGGATTTATTTGAAAGGGTGTGTACTTTCTGTTGACCTTATCTTCTGATGATTTTTGTTTGTATGGATTGTGCATTCTTTGGTTATTATATTTTTTTCTTCATTTTTTAATTTAATCTGGTCCACTTATATTCAGCTGATGGCGATTTTGTACTCATTATTCTATGCTTCTCTAGTCAACTGGGTCTTTGTACGGTCCACATGTTCAATGATATTTTCTTTATGCATTCGAGAATTTTTTCATCAAGTTTCTTGATATAAATTTAAGGAGTCATTGTAAATATTTTAATTGATATTTATTTTTATTAATTTAATTTAGTTTCATGATATGTAAACTCTATGCAGGATGATGATTGGTGTGACTTATATGTTGAACAACTGTTGTTACTTTTTCAATTTAAAAATCACGGGGATCTTATCTGATGTCCTCATATTCATGTTTAGTCCATTTGTTTTTAATGTTTATACTCACTCACTTTATAGTCAATGTCAATAGTTTCTTGCTTGAAAGTGCTGATAAGGAATTTGGTAACTCACAAAAGTCACCTGAATATCATCAGCATTTGATCAGGCTCTGTATACTTTTCATTTCTGCATATTTTCACATTCATTTATCCAAGTCATGGTATTTTCTCAAAGAGCTAAGTACTATACTTTTTTGTAGGTTAGAGAATTCTTTTCCGGGCAGCGGTCCAGAGTACGAAGGCTTGTCCGACAAGCATATGATAAAACAAATAATATACAAGCAGGGAATACACCTGAGGATGGTATTCCGAGTGCCATAAAACAGTCCAGTTGTCTAACAACTTTGTTGCATTCACCAAGCGCAGTTGGAACTAGGACCGCTGGGAAAGACTCTTGTCGGTTACTAGCTGACAAATCCCTTGAAGATAGAGAATCATTTGATACAAATTTCATAAGAGGTTTTTTCTTTTTGATGAGAAAAGAAGGCACGTTTTCTGGTCAGGTCCAACTATTGGAGCGGATTTTACAGATACATGATTCGACAGTTTTGTGCTGGTATAGATGAAGATTTTTCCTTTCTTTTTGACTTTGCAAAGTGTTGTGCATCCCTTGTATGTGCTTTTAGCTAGGAGAAACTTTTATATTGGTATGGAACAATTGGCAGGTTTGTAACCAAAGGAGGCATACCAATTCTGGCCAAATGGCTGAGTCAGGCATCAGTTGAAGAGCAGACTACTGTGTTACAAGTCATTTTCAAGGTGTTTTGGGGCTGCTAATAGATGATTAATTGTGATAAACTCACTTGTAACAGATAGGTTTTTTTGATTGAAATTCAATATAAGCTTAGATTTCAAAACTCATGCAGGTTCTTTGTCATTTGCCACTACATAAAGCCTTGCCTGTTCAAATGTCGACTATACTGCAGACTGTAAATAAACTTCGATTTTATCGTACATCAGGTATATCAAATCTGCTTGGACTAACATTCACGTGTGTTTTTCTAGTAATGTAGTTTTTCTAACAAATGCATTAACTTTCTTTCAAATAAGATTTTTTTCCTCTTTTATTTGTACCTCTTGCTTGAACTTTTTTTTTTGCTGAGCTCATGTTTTTCAACTATTAAGTTATATATTCAAACGTGCATTTGCATATATGTGTGTGTGTAAACTATACTTGAAATCTCTAAAGTTCATTATTCATGATATTGGATTTCATTGTTAAACAATTACTACATATTCGAGTTCATATAAACATATATCTCAAAGAAATTGTAACCAGATGTTAATGGCTTTTGCTTGATATATGAGACTCTTATTGATTGACTCATGAACTCAAGACCATTGTAATATATGAACAAACAATTGGGTATGTGTTCAAAATATATGTTTTCCTTTATGTCTGGTGTCAATTTTTGATAATAGTAAATACAAGACAACAATATTTGTTTTTATGACCATCATCATATTTCAAATCTATGGTCTTAAGGGCTTTACTCTTGCTTATCAGCTATAGGTTTAAAAAAATAGATTTGGGGTCCGATGGCATTGCAGAATATTATATTTATAATTCTTCAAATACCACATATGATCTATTGGTCTTCCCTATCACTCCACTTCCAATATTTAAATGATTCTAAATTCCTCATGGCTTTGCTTGTCTTCAAGTAACCATAAACAACCATTGTGCAAAGTAATAGAACAAAAGAGATTTTGATACAATACAAATCTCCCATTTAAGCAATAAAAACATAGATGGTAAGGAAATGAATAAGCACAACATTTTAAGAATGTAAACCATTCCATACGCATTGAAATTGGTTACTTAATGTTCCCAACCAACACCACACAACCTTCCAAATTGACATAGTCCAAAACCCTTCCTAAAACCTTCAAATACCTATCACTTCTTTTCTTGTTGTCCTCCTCATCAAATGTTTATTTTAAAAATGCCTCCACTATGTGATAATTTTGGTAGGGAGTTGCATGCTAATAAACTTGGGTAATGTTTGCTGACCTCCACTAGAGAGGTTATAGAAATTTTATGATATCACCGTGCCGTACCAACATTGGAATGGTGGGATGGTGACACCACCTCCCTTGTGCTAAAATGACTTCCCTAATCATTAATTTTATAGTTTGAAATATATGAATGCATCGGACCTTCCCACTATTTCTAGCATAACTAATATGCTATTAAAAGCTTGATACTTTAGGCTTATAAAATTTGATAGCAATTAACAAAACAAATATTAAATACATAAAATTTCCATAGTCCATGGTTGATTAGTCTGATAGTTTTTGGATTTGACTATGTAAACAATTTTTCTCATCAACATTTCAGATTATACTCCATGATCCATCATTAGGATGAGTTGGCTAGAGAAGAGAATTATAGCTAGAGATGCAAACAAATATTTTTAGGTATTCACATATATAGCTAGGGTTACCCTTTTTATATTTGAACCTATGTTTAGTTATAAAGTGAAGATGATTTTGCCACTTTGGCTATACCGCTTTAGATTTTGCCACAAATGGCCCAAATAGTAATATTTAGTATTTTCATATTACTTATTATATGTATAAAAAAACCATGTGGACTCTATACTAGATAACATTGAAAAATGTCATAATAAGCTGGTGTTGTGATTTTAACAAGAAGTGATCACAAATGAAGACTACGACAAAAATCTCAAAGAGGAGAAAATGGCAATACTTCCAACTAACTTGTAGGTGATGTCCAACTTACAACTTTTGGCCCACTTGAGCCATCCTCGATATTGACACATTTTCAACACAACTCAAGGAATTTAGGAATAACAACAATTGATGCATGTGACAATGCCCACTAAGACCATCTAGGCCAAGCTACAACCTCTAGTTTGTCCAACTACACTAGCTAACCTCCTTTCTGCCCCATGCATTGCTCCAATATGATGATACCATCCCCAATGATATTTTCCCTCCAACTAGGGATGGATGCCTTGCATCAAAGCTCACATACACAAATGGAGTTTATGTACTATCATCTTAACTCATAAACATCCATAATTAAATGCCAATATAAAAGCTGATTAAGAATCTAACTTAAGCTGATCAATCATCCTCATATCTATTCATAATTTAACCAAAAGGAGAAAATATAAATGCTGTAGTTTATCTTGTGTTGCTCATTGTTCAATTACAGAAAACAATATCCATATTAATAGTAAAATATAAAATTTTCCTAATTACACCAAAATAAAATAGTGTTTTAAAACTGGGGTACCGCATCTTTTGTGCCCCTGGCAAACACATCAACAAATATTGTTCTTCTTCTCTCCTCTCCTTTTGCTCTCATTCAATATGTAGATTCCAATCAATTATGGCTCACAAACATCTACTTGAGAATGTAGTGCACTTGTAATGCTTTTCAACCTGATGAAGTTTTTGGAAAATTGTCTGACCATTGATAGCACAAGCTCCTTTATTTTGGTGTGCTTTCTCATCAAGCTAAGTGTTGGAGTTTGGTTGTAGATAAATTTTGTGATGTTTATTGTGTTGTCAACTACACTTTTGACCCAATCAATGCTCCCAATATCCTCAAGTATTGGATTAATATAATGGGTAACACAAGGGCCCTACAAATATCGATATGCCTCTCTTGAATAAGTCTCCATGTGGCTAGTGACAACATTAATAACATTCTTCAGCCCCACCTCTTGGACCATCACTTCCAACAAATTGCTCAAATTCTTGACTTTGTGTGCAACATCTATAGTCCCAAAGAACACCAATATGCCTTTGGAAGCCATTGAATGGTATATCATTATAGTACCAAAAAATTTGCAGCGGCTATCCTCACTCATGGTGTTTGCATTGATTCCAATCTGTACCTTTGAGCAAAGGTTGTGCACCTAGTAAGTACATTGTGAAGAATGAAGAAGCTCAAGGAATTATTACTAGTTGAACTCTCTTCAATGTTAGTCTAGAAATGGTGAATCTTCAAGCCAATAACAGAGTGCCCCTTTGAATTGGTTGTTTTGCTAGTTAGGTTTCATGGTTGGGCTTGTGAGCCATAGGTGACATATTTGCTAGTTTGCAAATCTTGTAAGTACTTGTTGAGTTTTAGAAGTATGGTTGTAAGGACAATAGGAAAAGGGGCTTAAAGAGGGGTATTCCAATACTTGACTATTGTTTTAGGATGCATTTCTATACGATTTAAAATGCCATCTTCTAAGAATTAGAATTTTTGTAATGACATACAAAATACCAAAAAACCTAGTTTGCTTCTCAAAAAACTAAAAGTTAGGGGTTATTACAATTTGTCTATAAAGGTGAATTGGAGGCATTTGGAGGTAAAATATAGGATAATGGTACTTGACCTTGTATTATAGAATTATCCTGGACTTTCTAGAATTTGTATTTTGAGATGAAACTGGTGGCTTGCCAAAGTTGGGTAAAATTTAAAGGTAAACATGTATAATTGTTTATAGATACAAATTGTGGTTGAGAAATTCATGTTGTCAAGGATAGTTTAATGACCTAAGAAAACCTTTATTAAACTTGTGTATGCTGAGTTGAGAAGAACACATTCGTACACATAATAATGACATGTTTGAAACTAAAGTATAAACAGTAAATAATTGCATGGTATACATATAGTAGTGAAGTCATTTTGAATCTTTTCTTGTGTGTTTTTGTGTCATAGAAAGAGAGAGGACCAGCACACTTTTATATTTGACATCTAATATTATGGCTAAAAGCTATGCCATGGATGTTATTGAAGTCAACACATCCAAATTTAAAAATTTGGGGCCACTAACCAATTTAAGCATAATATTGGTCTTGGGCAACCTATGCCTTGATATTTTGTGACTTAAATATGCTCCTCTGGTGTTTTTTTGCACCTTGTGCTCACAGCTTTGGCTTTTTCTTATTTTAATTACTTTCTTTGAATAATGAATGCTTGAGGAAGGGGATGTGAGCCCTAATCTCATCTCTAAGCGTTTTTCAGTTTAGGTTTTCCAGAAGGGGATGTGAGCTCTATCTTGTCTCTGAGAGTTTTTCAGTTTAAGGTTTTCTATTCTCTTTTATTATCTTATTTGCTTTTAATTTGTTTGTGCTTTACAATTTTGCATGATGTTGCTACTTGAAATTATCTTGCAGTTTGGAGGTCTACATCAAATTCTATTTAGCACGAAACCTTGCCTCTACTGTGCGTGTGTGATTGTGATATCTATAAGAATCCCACACTCCCTTTTAGTCTATGTTCCCTTAGTTCAAGTTTCTTGTGGGTGTGCAAGATCATGCCACTTGATAGCATTTCACTTCCTATTGCTCTGATTTTTTTGTTTTGCTCATGAAGTAGCAACACAAACAACTGTGGGCAATGTTGACATTTGACATCATCTTGCATCTTCACTGAGTAATTATATTAGATTGTAGGCAAAGGCACCCATGTGCTGGTCCTCTTTTCTGTGAAGTGCGGGATTTTGACAAGTGTCAATATCCTACTACTTTGTTACTCCCCACATTAGAAGCTTTGCTTTGAAGTGTTGCCAAGGAAAGTGTGTGTGCAATGTTTTCACTTTTCACCATAACGCATTAACTTGAATGTAGTTTAAATTTGTTTTCTCTGGTTTTTTTTGTTTGTATTCTGGAGTTGGCAAATTGTTGATTATTAATTTATGTTGGGATTTTTATAGCAATCATTGTTATTATGGATTGTTGCAAATTCCTTTTTAAGACTTGTGCCAAAATTTTGTGAATCAATTTCTTTCTCCTTAAGAGATAATCACATCAGATTAACATCTATTCTCCCCAATGCCATGAATACCAACTACACAAAAAGCTGTAATGTCCCCATCTTGAAATTCAAATAAGATTAACCCCCACATAATCCTTAAAGACTCCAAATCAAATTTTGTTTTATATCCGTGGGCCTTAATTGCTAATCGTAAATTGCAGAAGATTATTTTAGTGTATTGAGGGGCATTGAATCATATAAACCTCAATTTATGAAGGGGACAAACTCTGACAGAATATTCCTTGGTCTGCTGTCCCTTATGTGAGGAGAAATCAAAACAAGTGTGAAGGAAATAATAATTGCCGCAGCCTTGAGTCAGAGCTGCCAAAAAGGAATAATTAAATACTACTATAATATGAAATTATAATAAAAATAATAAAGAGCAGTAGAGGGATATTTTGAAGAGTTATGACTGTCGAAGAAATAATATATTTAAGGGAGTCCAAACAAGGAAAGGAAGACATCAATTGATCAAGACATATTATTTATTTTTCTTGTAGAATACGAACTAAGGGTTCATCAATCTCGAGGATGCAACTCCTCCAAGATTAGAAATTCATCGACGAAAATGCATAATTTTGGCAGAAATATTTCAAGGCATTTATACAAGTGAGGAAGCTGCAAATTGGAAGAAAGATCACAGCAGAATGCAAGTTTAATATTTTCAAATTTGTATTAAAACTTTAAATCCAAAGTCTATAATTTATTAATTATCAAAATGATAAGTTTAAAGTTAAATTAATATTTATAATTAATTATGCGAGTATTATTGTGAGTGCGGAATATTTATTTAAGGCAAAAATAAGGCATTTTTAGAAAGGAACATTACAAAATCCTCCAATCCAACGGCAAAAATAGCCTCCAATTCATCTTTGTCCCTTAACCATCTACACAAAGATAAAGATCGTCTCAAATCTTTGTAGGTCAATGAAGTATTTCTATTGCTTGGTCAACATGCACAAGCCATCAATCAAAGAAATCTTTGATAGCATAGTGTTGTTATTCAAAGCCCAATGTGGGGATTAGTAGGAATTTGGACAAAGGGAAAGGAATAGTTCCTTTGACATTGATAATCATAGATGTTGGGGAAACCAAGTTGGCAAAAACTAGATATAATCACTACTTAGGCTTGCATTTTAGTTTAAGGATGCATCTTAAATTATGAAATGATAATTGATATTCAATATTTGTTATTCTATTATTTACAAAGGAGAGGAATACTACTTATATAAAGAATTACAGGATGATGTTTCTAAAAGAAACCATCGTTAACTAAAGAAAACTAAAGCAAATAATTGAAAAATGCTAAAAGAAACTAAAGCATAAACATAAGTTAGTAAAAGCTAGCTAAGTTAACTAAAAGTAAACTATCAACTAACTAAAGCTAAGATGACCATTAAATATTACAATTAATACTTTAATACCCTCCCTTAATGGTCATCCTACAAACATAAACCAAGTTTATCCATGATCTTTTGGAAACATATCATCGGCGACTGATAGTTGGAGAAGCATAACCACCTCACAACTATTGGTCCTTTCCCATAGAACAAGCAAATTTAGACACCGACACTCGAAAATTGTGAGCTTCCTCTGCTTCCAGGTATTATAACTTTTCCCATTGAACCTCTGTGTACTTTCCAACATGACGTTGGTCCAAGTAGCCATCCCTCCCGTTTCCCAAAAGCTCAAAAAATGAGATAAACCATGGACAATCAACTAGCACAAAACCCTGGACAATCAATTGGCACAACTCATGTTTTTTTAAAAAAATCGTCTAAAATGAGGCTCAGTAATAGCAAGATTTTTCATAAGAAACCTTCAAAAACTCTGAAAAGCAAGATTTTTTTTCTAAAAACTTCTAAAAAAGAAAGACTTTTTAAAAAAACCTTCAAAAATCTCTAAAAAATCAAGATTTTTTAGAAAAATCTTCAAACTATTGAAAAGCAAAAATCTTTAAAAAACTTCACCCTTCGGAAAAACTCTAAAACCAAGAATTTTTTTTCAAAACTTCTAAAAAATCCTCAAAATCTTTTGAAAAAGCAAATTTTTTTTTAGGAAAAACCTTCAAAAACTCAGAAAGCAAGATTTTTCAAAAAAAAAAAACTCTAAAAAAAGCACAAATCTTAAATTTTTTTTCTAAAAATCAGCAAAATTTTTATAGATTTTTTTAATAAAAAACTCTTCAAATCTTCAGAAATATTCTATGTTCCACGGCATTTCGGGGATGGGGGGATGGCAAGGGACGTGTTTCCGGGACGTCCCCTAGGGGGGGCGTTTTTAGGGGATAGTAGGGAACAACGATATATATATATATATTATAGAGAGAGAGAGGGAAAGAGAGAGATGTCAATAATTGATAACAACAATATCAATATGTAAATAAATCATGAGAGCAGTAGTATAACAGCATAATTAATGTCAATAAAGCATTATAATAGTAGTCTCAAACATCAATACAACCATGGTTTAAAAGTAACAAAAACAAGAAAACCCCAATAGTGCAAATATCTTAGGTAGAGTACATAACTTCTTAGCCTTGGATGCTGATGCTTCTTAGTTATTCAAACTACTCTTGACACACAAAGCAAATTACCTTGAAGATGGATCGAGAAGTATGCTTCCTAACATTGGTAATAAAAAATGCACAGGCATTTTATCCAAAAAGAGCTCCAACAAATAGGCATGCAGTTGGGAAACCTCAAATTTCTTAGGCCTATAACATGCTTCTAGATGGAAAAGCAAGGTAGAAAGCTATTCATGCATTGAAGATACACAAGGAATACAGTAACATGCACAAAAAATATACAATATCATACACAAAATATATGCAAATTTGATACAAATAGATACAAACAAAAAATATATAGTTAACATACACACAAAATATATGCAAATCTGCATCAAAGAACCATAAAAGCATTAGTTTCTAATGTTATTTTTGCTGCTGAAGTGTCTTTGTCCATTTGGGGATGCCGGGACGTCCCTAAATGGATGGGGACGTTTCCTGCCTTTTCCTGTTGATTTGCTTGGTTTGGGGACGGCAAGGGGATGTCCCCTTTGTGTCCCCCCGTCCCGGGGACGGCTTGGGATAGGGACGGCCCCTTTTGGGAAGGGGAAAATATACAATATCATACACAAAATATATGCAAATCTGATACAAATAGATACAAACAAAAAATATATAGTTAACATACACACAAAATATATGCAAATCTGCATCAAAGAACCATAAAAGCATTAGTTTCTAATGTTAGTTTTGTTGCTGAAGTGTCTTTGTCCATTTGGGGACGCCGGGATGTCCCTAAATGGACGGGGACGTTTCCTGCCTTTTCCTATTGATTTGCCTGGTTTGGGGACAGCAAGGGGACGTCCCCTTTGTGTCCCCCTGTCCCGGAGACGGCTTGGGATAGGGACGGCCCCTTTTGGGACAGGGGACGCGTCCCTATGTAACATAGGAAATATTTTTCAAGATTGCCCAGATCAGATCACAAACTCAACCCACGAAAATGTGCATGAATAGATCTGTGAAAATCTTCTTAAAAAATCTGCAATTTCATGCAAAAGAAACCCTCAAATTTGCATTAAGAAAACCCTCAAATTTCTTCAAAAAATTTGTCACAACAAACCCTTCAAAAACTGGCTTCAAAAAACCCTTAGATTTCCAAAAAATTGGTTCATAGAAACTTTTCACAAAATTCTTCGATTCTTATCTTTAGAAAATTTGGAAAAAACTTCACAATTTTTTTTAAAAAAAATCCGTCAAAAATCCTTCCAAAATAATTTCTGAATGTTCTAGGTTAACCATTAACATTCGATTTAAAAAACAAAAAACTGAGGAAAAACATCTAAGAAATTCTCAAAAAGTCCTTAGGAACACAACAAATTTTTATTACTAAAAATCTGCCAAAAATGTTTGAGCCTAAGCTCCGATACCATGAATTGATAATTGATATTCAATATTTGCTATTTTGTTATTTACAAAGGAGAGGAATACTCCTTATATAAAGAATTACAGGATGATGTTTCTAAAAAGAAACCATTGTTAACTAAAGAAAACTAAAGCAAATAACTAAAAGATGCTAAAACAAACTAAAGCATAAACAAAAGTTACTAAAAGCTAACTAAGTTAACTAAAAGTAAACTATCGACTAACTAAAGCTAAGATGACCATTAACTATTACAATTAATATTTTAATAAATTAATAGTCCCATTGACCAAGCAAACATGGAGAGTGAAATCTTTCTTTGTTATTTTGTGGAGGTTTTAAGAGTGGTCTACCCACTTGGCTTTTTTTGATAGTATGAGTTCACTTTTAGGAGGGAATAGCGGGCACTCTTTAGCAATGAATATGAGGTTTCTTGTGAGGAAGTCAAAGTAACTTGACCTATTGATAAGGGGAGCTTGGAAGTCCTCATAAAGTGTTGTAGTAATCTGTGACATTGATTATTGGAATTAGTGAAGAGTTGTGCTTGCTTGGCCATATTTGTGAATTGCCAACAATGAAAATATTGAGCTAATAGTTTCATAAAACTTAGAAGGATCTCTGGTGAAGGTTGGTTCTTTTTCTATTCTATTCTAACACTATCTATTACTTGTCTAATTGTTGCCAGGAGAAAGGGTTAGAAAGAGTCAAGGGTTAAAAAATGGGGTAATAGTTAGCAAAACAATAGAAAAAAGAGGTATTTTTCCAAACATGATAGATGTTCTTTAAGATGTAATGGTTAGAGAAACTCTTCTTGGGGTGTTCAACCTTCCATCCATGTTCAGCACTTGGTGTAATTGAGGCTGATTCAACTGATCTTTATAGCCAACACATAAACAATAACCAGAAATAGGAGATATTCCAAATATTGTGCATTCATATAAACATGTTAACTTATGAAATACAAGGATCATAAGCATGCACTAAACATTAAAACTCTTCAAGTTCGAGGACTCTCTCCAAGATGAGATGTTGAGAAACAAAGGAATAGAGTTGTTTCTTTTAAACAAGCAAAAGAATGGCAAGTAGGTGGTTGAACCTCCCTTTCTGTTGTATATGCTTGGAAAAAAGCAATTTGTATTGTTAGATTTAAAGATTGACAAACAATGAGTTTTTACTCTAACATCATATCTAACAACCCTCTAAATTGAGTGCTTTGCTTATGTGAAACTGCATGGAGTAAAATGTGCACAAGCAGATTTGTCTTTATTGGAAACGTATAAGTGGACTTGCTTTTATTGAAAACTTGCAAGGGTCTGTAATGTCCCCTTTTCCTGAGCAGTGGTCGGATGCAGTGGTTAGCCTACCAACTGGTCCCCGTAGGCTAACAGGGTGTTCAAGGGGACCCTTTTGAGGGTAATCTTTGGCTCTTCAGCAGACCCTTTGGTGCTTATTTCAGTATTCTTCAGCTCTTCATCCTAGTTTGTTTGTGGTGCGCCTTTCGGAGACCATTCAGGACCATTTGACACACTTACTATTTTTAGTAAGTAACTAGTATGGTCAGTTAGCAGAGTGTATATCTGGCATGGTGGCATAATTATATCCTAGAGTTATATTGGTAATATTGGTCTTGTGCATTTAGTATTAATAATGCCAAATAATAAAGTGTGTTATTAAAATATATTAAAAGGGACTTTATATTTAAAGGATATAAGTGATTTAAAAGTATACTTTATAATATAAGGGAGATATAAGTGATTATTAAAGTATACTTCATATTATTAAGTTGTACACCAAAAAGGAGGGAAAAGTAAATGAAATTAAATTAAATGAGATGAAGTCAAATGCAAATTGAATATTATAAAAGGGCATTTGAAGTTCATTTTATGGATTTTGGATTATTACTCTTGTTTGGAGAAAATTGGTGAAGAGCTTTAGCAAGGGTTTGCTGGTAGTTTGAAGATTCAAGCTTTCTTGAGGACAAAACCCCTTAGAGAGAACAATGTCTATAGGTGTGGAAGATCATCCAAGGGCATTTTGTGAGATAATCTTATTCAGAGGTTATCACAGAGCTTCATCAGTTTCCTGGAGATCATCCTTCAAGGTTTACAAAGCTTTCAAGATCAGAAGTCATCTGGGTATGCTTTCGATGTAATTTCAAGGCATTAATAAATTTGAAATGATATAATATTTTATTTGTGCTTCAACATTTCTTCATTTTGCAATTTTATGCATTTCTTGGCAAATATTTCAAAAAATTACAAAACCAAAAGCAAACAGAAAAAAGCAGAAAATAGTTAGCAAATATCCTATCAGGGGTGGGATATTTCAGGTCTAGCAGAAGGCAAAATTTAATAACATGTTGAATTTTTTTACAAAGTGCGGTGTACCAAATGTGCACAATATTATGATATCCTTATAAGTTGTATACATTGGACATAGGAACTACTCAAACTAGGAACATTTATGGCCCTTTAGAAGCTATTATGGCCGATTTTTCTATGTATAATTTGCACGACACATAAATTCTCTCCCCCACAACTCAATTTCACATAGAATTGAGTGAGTCAATTGGCTTCAAACTACGCTTTGCATCATGTCTTATGGTTGGGTTTATGATAACTCAATTTTCAAAGATTTGTGAAATATTATATGTTTCACACCTTTCCACTCAATTGTCATTGTGGTGAGTGAAGTGTTGGAATTTATCAAGATAGCCATGTTTCACACCTTCTCACCAAAAGAAGATACTAGGACCTTAAGAATTTTTCCTCATGTCGAGAGGGTTAAGGTTATAATACTCAAGTACAAGTTCACTAGTGTTTCTCTAAGGAGTTATGATAAGTTTTGCAAATGATGCGCCTTTGTTGAATTGTATTCCAGCAAGATTATTTTGGAGTATAAAGATGAGTATAACTTAGCCAATGAGGTGCAAGTGAATGATGAGGAGGTAGAGAAAAGGAAGGAGGATAACATGCAGCAAGGTCATAACATTCAATACCTTCAATGGATCACTCTAAACATATCAATCCCTTTGTACAATCCACTGTGGTGAACTCAATCCCTCTAGGCATTGCAAATAATTAAAATCAAAAGTTGACTTCCAAGAGCCCAAACACTCACTATATGCCTATAACTCCAAGGCCTTGTACAATCCCATTCTCATATTAGGTTTTTTCCCAATCATTCTCAGCTAGATCATACTCTATAAGGGTGGGTACTTCCCTTTTTTGCAAACCCTTGCGATGTGATTACAGCACACTCACAATATTTTGTTGATCGGGAGAACTTTCTTACCATTCATTTATAGACGTTCAAGGTAGCAATCAGTGAGTTCTTTGTTTTTTAAGTTATTGAGGAAGAGGTGGAACTATCCTTAGGCATTGGGGTAGCTAGTTTGGCTAACTTTGCATCTCCTAGACTTGCATAAACTCTTGGGATTTTATTATTGAGGGCTAAAAATCAAGCCGTTGGTGTGAGGGTAAGTGAAATTTTGTAGATGTGCAACCAATGAGTATCCACACCACCTCTTCACCTCCTCATTGTAGTGATTTTTTTTTTTGGTTTAACTTCTAGGAATCTAGTATGGTGCCCCAACTTAGAATTGAAGAATAGTAGAACACATAAGATAAGAAACCATATAGCCTGTGTAAGTTGTTTGTGATCTGAGTTGTAGGCCCCAAATCCCTAAGGCTTGGCAATCTCCCAAGTGCTAGGGTGTCAAACCTAGGAAGATCAAGACGAACTTGTCTTTAGGTTGGGTAGCCAAGGACCAATTGTTGAGGTGGGTAAGACCTCCTTCACTTTTGGCTCTACAAGATCAAGGGGGGGTTTCCATGAGGTGTTTGTTGATGATTAAAAGATATTAAGTTGGTCTACTTAGTAATCCATGAATATGTTTGTACAACTCTTTTATTATGTTGAAAAGATATCTTGCAAAAGTTTTGCAAGGATTTTACAGACATCTAGTTGAAAAACTAAACATCATACATTCAAAAATCAATAACATACATAGGGAGACACACAACTAAGGTTGATTCTTCCTTTAATCATTCAATCTTCAATGTTTACAAAGTGATGTTACAAGCATGGGATAAACCCAAATCAATACAATGCAAAAAATTGGGATAAAATGTTTACAAAGTGATGGCTTTGCATTGCTCTCTCCTCATCAAACTGTTATCCTCTCTCCTATATGGTGACCGAAATAGATATATCTATGGTCAGATGGCATGTAGAATGTCAGAAGGCCATGTTGTATCAAAAAACCCTAACCGCGAGCACAACCAATACACATGCAACTTGTGTCCTCCATGATCCGATCTAATTGCCCAAAGACATGTAAGAAACATTCTTTTGTCATCCACCATATCTACACATTGATGATTTGTGGGTTTGTGTGTGAGATTGAGTGAAATCGCCCATGAAATTTGACAAAATCGTGTCCTATGGGTGTCATCTGACAAAAAAGTTTTGCAGATAATATATGAAGTATGGGCATCACAATTTCCCTTGGATTCACACCAAAATGCAATAAAGGCCATCAAAGATCTGTCCTAGATCGAGGTGTGGGTAGTTGCATAGGTGGTTGAGTGTTAGTGGTGTTGTAGAGGAAGGGATTCCTTCATTTAAACCTTTTGTGAATATCAAGCACCCATTATGATGTGAGATTTTGACCTGGATTCAAATGTATGTCATTTTGCTAGTGTTTGCTGAAAAGGAGGAATTTGGTTTGCAACATCTTTTAAACTTCCGTAGTGTCTTGTCGACTCCTAGACCTCTACAAAACTTCATCTAGCATTGCTTCAATCTTATGTGAAAATCTCATCAACATTTGAACATGTGGGTATTTTGGCCCCATCGGGCACTGGCAGGACCTTCAACCTCAAGTGGATAGTCCAGAACACTAAGAAAGTCTTGCATCATCCATGAACCACTTAAATTCCCACATCTTTCATCTTTCTTTTTCTTCTTCTTTGTCCTCGCTCAAACCTTGTCACTTGGCTTCCCTTTTCCTTATTTCACCTTTACCTTAGTCATCTCATGTGTTACCAAATATCACCAAGTGGCATCTTTAAAATGACTAGTTTGCTTGCCTTTTTCCACATCATCTTCTCCCTCTTTTTTCGTCTTTGTAGAAACTCAACCTCCATCGGGCCTTTGCGAGACTTTTCGCCTAAATTGTAGTTGGGTAGAAAAAGGTCACCCAACTGGTATTGTGAGGAAATGCAACTAAACTGGACACTTATGAATTAAAAAAGGAAGTTCAGTAGGACATTGGTTTCCCTCAAAGACTATTAGCCATTTTTTCTACCTTTTGCGAGGACCAATAATTGAACTGACACTTTCTTCTCTTAGAGAATTTTGCAAAACTTCCAAAAGCAATTGAGCCTAATTTTTCATGCTCTACCCAACTGTGTCGAGAATTTTAGCAAGGGACCACCCATATTAGATATCTAAGATTGGCTATTAAAAATTAGGTTGAAAAGGCCAATATAACACATGAAACATCGTGGGACTCAAGCAAAAGAGGCACTACAGATTTCAGTCCCAACATGAGCAACCTTCGAAGAGTACTAGGAAAAAATAGATAGATGAAAAAATAGAAATAAGCCTAGACCATAAGAGATTTCCTACTAGTGATCGCAAGCACAATTTGAAAAATTGCCATCTGCGACAACCATTGATTTGACCTTTATCCCACTACCCTATCTTGAGACTTTGGCCCATCAAATTGTACCCCTTAATCATTTAAAATCCTTCCAAAGCTTGAACAATCCTATATGTTGCAACTCCAGGATGTGTCTTGTAATCATTTGGAGGTTCTAAAAGACATGGTTAGAGCATCCAATTCAAGAATCTCCTCCCACAACTTTTCTTTTGTCATAGTAGATCATTCTTCATCTTGCTTTCCAATTTCTCACTTGAATTTTTTCCATTGGACCAGTCTCTTGCATTGTAGCATTATCCACAGTTAACAACAATTGTTCTAGGCATTCACATACTTTTGTTGATGACACCTTACTAGTGAGATTGGCTGAAAAATAAGCCAAAATCGAAGCCCTAGAGGGGAGGGAGCTGTTGTCATCTAGCCCTTCTTCACCTGTGCCGTTCTTAACAAGGTTTAGCAAATCAAATTGTTGGCATATGAAATTTTTCTTAAGCTTGTAATCAAAGACCTAACCTTGGCTAAAGAAATCATGTGTTGAACTAGTAGGTGAATGAGCTACTAGAAGGCCTTTGAATACCACCAACAACCTTCAATGGAACCTAAATGGAAACTAGAAAGCAATGCAAAATTAGTGAGAATTAGATGCTCGTTTAGAATGCCACATCCCACATGCAAAGCTTACAACCATCCTAAAAATGATCTCACACATGTAAGATGTATAAAAGATATCATAATTCTCCACCTTCAATTAAATTGCACTAAACATGGGTATTTAAAAGTTAAAGCCATCATTTTGGTGAAGCCATCAAGTGGGATTGATTTAAGGGGGTCAGTCATCGTTGAAAAGTTTGGTAAGGCCTTCCCAATCCCTAGGGTTAGAGCTTTTAAAGAAAAGGTGGTCAAAAGGGCCACACCACTATTCAATCATCATTGAAAAGTTTGATTGTTGTAAAGTTTGGTACAGCCTTCCCAATCCCTAGGAGTTAAAGCTTTTAAAGAAAAGGTGGTCGAAAGGCCACACCACTATTTACCAAAAAGACCACTACTTGACGATGTTCTAGTTAGCATAGACACTCAAAACACCTACATGTGCTAATGGATTTCTCCAAAAGGGATTCTAGCCTCCAAATTGGGCTATGTGCCTTCTTCAAACCATTGATGACATTAAAAGAGTCCCCCTCTTCCACAATGTTGCAGCATTCTTTTAGTTGAAGCCATAACCAAACTTGCAATGACTGCTTCCCATTTTGACTCATTATTTGCTTTATGGCCTAGTTTAAAAGTTCCATCCATGATGAATGATGTTGAAGACTCACGGAGAATGTATCCCAGTGTAGTAGGGCCTTGATTGCTACAAGATGCACCATTGAAGTTTAATTTACATAATTCTTTCTTTGGGGGACACCATTTTCCTTGTCTATTGCTCTTCTTTTCAACTAGTGCCCCACTAATGGGACCTCATAATAATAATGTTACTTCCATGCAAGAGGTGAGTTCTATACTTCCCATTGTAGTGGCTATTCCCCTTCCACCCCTTTCTCATTTGGTTTTCACATTTACATCTTTTCCTCTCTCCATTTGTCACATTTGTAGTCGCTAGTCGCTTTTTTGACTAGAATCACCCCTTATATCACTCTACTATCTATTTCTAATTTGATAAGTACTTTTCCGTTCTCATCAATCTTCACCCTTGGATTGGGATTTTTCCTTGCCAACCTCTGTCTTACCATTAATGCCAAGAGCACTTTCATATGGAGAAGCTACCTTATCTACCATACAATCCAGTATGGAATTGGATCATATGGTCCTCAGTTACATTGGGTAGCAGATAGGAGAGTAGGCAATATTAAGTTTGTGTCAATTTGAAGGTAGTAGACTGAGCTGACTCATCACAACAAACAAAAGAATGGGCAAGAAAGCTTTTCTTAAAAACTACTGAAACTGAGCTTCTGGATATTGATAAGGAAGATGGTGAAGAGGTTAGCAAATGTGGTTCCAAGCAAAGTTGTGGATAGAGCGGTGAAGAACTAAAAGAAACAAATTGAAGCTTTGACCAACATAATCAGGGAGCATCAGAAAACTATTCAAGAATTTGAGAAACACTCTATAGTTTTTTCCAACCTCCATATAACCATTGGGATTACCTTCGATGAGGGTGAATAGAACTTGTTAACCATGCATAAATTGTTGTTTCCCTTGATAACTTTTCCAGTCAAGAACTTGTTGAAGCCTTGTTGTCTTGTGATTCCTCAGTATGATCGTTTCAGAAACCAGTATGTCAGTTCTCAGGTACGAGGTAGCCTTGGGATGATTTAAAGTATCACAAGGTTGCCAGAAAACAAGGGATGAGATTCTCAACTGAGCAGAAACTGAATGGAGAAAAAACTACTGCCTTCAAACAGGAGGTTGTTTCTTAACTGCCCTGGCAATTGTGTAACTGCCAGAAGTCATTAGGTGACAGTTTCATACACATTGGACAGAATGTAGAATTTGCAGGTTTTTGATACTTTAGTTTGACTTTCCAACATTAGGACTTCAGTTTGGTGCCAAGGATGGACATGGGAAAGGCTAAAAAAGGCTTGAAACACATTTTGCAAGGGTTGGCTCTCGATTCTACCCTCACTGTGTCCAAAATTCGATGGTTGCAAGAGAACAAGTGTTTCCATAGTGCAGTGACCATTTGTAGGTGTTAGGAGCTCGTAGAACTTGTCTTGAGAGTTCCAATTCATCCCTCAGACATATAAATACTTGTGTATGACTGGATATTAGTGGCATGAGGAGCAAAAGCTCCACTCGTTTGGAGTTTTTTTTGTTTTCTCTTTTGAGGGTTTCTCCAGGTGTATCTGCATGTTCAATCTCCTTTGTGAGCATGGATGTGTTACACTGTTTATCATGTTTAATTGCATTGTTGAACATTTAAATTGAACCTAAAAGCTTTCTAGAGTAAGAATTCAGTTGACTGAATATGTTGTATACAGTTGACAAGTAGAAATCTGTAATTGGCCTCTGAGGCTTATATTGTGTAGCCTGCTTTATTTGTTGACTATTATATAATAATTAAAAAAATAATTCAAAATATAAAATGAGTCGTGACATGATTATCAGCATCACATATCATATTGTTGTTTTTTAATCATGCATTGCACATATTGTGCGACATGTCTTCATTTTAAGAGTATTTAGGAGTTCAAAAAATGTTTGAAATTTGAATAAACATTTAGTTTTTAGTATCTGTGAATATGCCGCTGGTTTTTTCTGTTTTTTTAAAACTTTCATGTGAGGATTATGACTTCAGATCTGTGAGTGAAGTTTACATTATATCCCTGAATATACTGTCTAAGTTGTAGAATCTCACAGAAACTATTAAATGGACATGTTTATTATTCTATAAGATTCAAGCTAGCAATTTCTTTGGAAGGAATTGAACTTAGGACTTAATGTATCTATTTTTATATGACATGTTTGTTAAGCATACACAAGTTTGTTTGTTAGTTTAGCTACTGGGTTTTTTTTTGACCTTCACAAATTTGTTGATGTGGGTTGAAGATCAGACATCTCTAACAGGGCGAGGGTTCTCTTAACAAGATGGAGCAAGCTGTTTGTGAAGAGTCCGAGTGGAAGGAAAGCTACATCTTCAAGCATTCAAGTTCATGCACAGAAAGGAGGTAGAGTTTTATTTAAGCATGTTTTATGTTGCTGTTTGCAATCTCAATTTATATGAAGAAAACTGAAAATTGTGAATTTCAACAATTTGCATCTCGATGTTTCAGGTCTGCAAGGACGGGATGATATTTCTTCCAAGAAAAGGTTATTTTTTCACAGATTAGATCTTCTTTTAGTTTATTAGATATATGGGTTGAATTGGGGCACACTCCCGTTACATCATTTTTGAGATTATTAGGCCTACTACTTCAGCATGAACGCCGCATAATGCTTGCTGCTATATACCTCTCCATCTGTTAATTCCAGCAGGATTATTGTTGCCACAATTTTACCGTCTATTGCACTTACTGCATCCTTAAACACTATTTGGCTGCATCAATGCTGCATCCTCCACCACTACTTGGCTGCATTCTACCTACAATTCTAGCAGGGATACCACTCAGTATGTGTTACAATGCTAAAATGTCCTTGGAGAGAGTTGAACCTTGGTCTCCATCATGAGAACCAAATGAACCAATCACTTGACCACAGCCTTGTTGACTTATCATAGATTAGATCTTATCAGTATGACAATTTTTAATTTCTTGAGTTGTCTGATTTTTTGATATAGATCTGAACTCCTTATTAATTTTGCAGGGTGGATGATTCATTAAGGGAAGAAACTGATAATAATAACAAAAGATTCAAGGCAAGCAGCATTGTAAACTGTCATCTTCCTTGATTTTCTTCCAATTATTATTTATCTGATAAGGTGGTTTTTGTGCTAGTGTCATATTGGCAACCATTCAATGGATCAAATTTGGAATTTGATTATTAAAATATAGAGTTGAAGATGCAAATGTGATATTGTTTTGTTTGTAATAACTTGAAATAGTTAAGATAATTATCACTTACTTCAGTGCGCAAGTAATTTTTACTCAGACATTGATTTAGGCTTCTTATTCATTGCTTGTTCAACTATCCTGTCCATAATATGTGCTATAAAATGCAAATATATGTAAGGGGTTCCACAATCAATAATCTACTAGTACTATATATGATAATAAATTTCTTAAGAGTTAGGTGTCCAAGTTTTTAAAATTATAGTAAAAATTTCAAATTGTCGGTAATTCAACATTGATGAGTCCCTGTTGGGGAATGGTTTAAGTCTTTTAAGACAAAAACAAGCATTTTTATAGATGTCAACCTACATTTAAACATTAAACTCACCTAGGTGCTAAGTTTTGAAGGGATGCACAAATCTGGCCAGCTGCCTACAATACCCATATTCCCATTAGGTCCTTGGATGAGGATGGGTGGATGAAGTGTTGATTTCGCAGTGCACAGCAGAGGATGTATGGCTGCCTGTATACTGTTTATGGCTAGCTCGTGCCTAAATGCACCAAAACAATCTTCATTTAAGACAGGAAAAATTGAAACCCCTTTATGTCTGGATGGACATGAAGGTGTATGTTTTAAGGAAAATTAAGTGGCAAGAAATTGTGTTTTTAGTTTTACTATTGTTTATGAAATCACTATTGCACATTTATAATAATTTCTATTTTCATAATTCCATGTATTGTAATTCATTTGGTTATATTGAAATTTTGAATGTATGTGGTATTTATTTAGATTTTTTAGATGGTTAAACATTACAAAAAATAGTTATTAGTTTGAGTAAGTAGCTTCTGGATGCACTGCATGAAAAACAAAAACAATGTTTCAGGCCCAACTTTGGAACCTGTTGTCAAGAGATAAAAGTGATTATGTTGGGAAATTTTCCAAAGTTCAGTACATTATATACAACCGAGGCTATATGGACTTTTACTTTGTAACCATTCAATTCCCATTCCCATGTGTACTTTGTAATTTCTTATCATTTAAAAGTTTTGATCAATTATATGAGAGGTTGCCATGTTTTATTTTAATGTAACCCATCATCGCATTTAAATTTTTAATATTTTCTGTTTTGAGGGCTTCCTCTACTTTTTAATCATAATTGTCATCATTTTGCCGGTAGTTTAGTCTTTCTCTATGCTGTTGTCCAACCAGTGTGCTCTACTTGTGGTGATGTTTCAGTATCACTTCAATGCTATTTTATCCTGGACCATATAGAACAGCCTGCTTTCCTATTTATTCTTTTCCACGTGAACAATGAACTACATGAAACCTTTTTATGTAAGCACCAATTTGGGGGGTCTTTGGCAATGCCCAACTTGCTTCCAGTAGTCTTGCAAAGACTGGAAACCATTTTGATTCCCTTTCTGCTGAAAGCCTGAAAGTGAAAGGCCATACCCTTTGTTGTATATAATGTATTGATTTTATGGGATTTCTCAATATGATGGGTCCTGAAGTTGTGGCCAAAACATCAAGCTTTTAATTCTTTTCATGTAATGCATCCAAAAAGCTGCTTTAACAATGGACACTGCAAAAGCCTAAAAAACTCATAGCCATTATTAGTATTGCATGTCCAGTATTCCTGGTTTCATCACATTGAATTTGTGTATTCTCCATTGTCAAGCTGTGGCAAATTGACCTTCCCTCTTTCCATCTCCAAACCTTGGTGGAACCTAGTATGGCATGCATACACCTATCCATCTACTGTATCATTTTGCCATTTTTGTTCTAAAATGCATGACAAGTGCTTAATTACATCTCTTTAGTTTTCTTCTAAGTATTTCTAAACATTAATAATGAGGAAGTCTATCATCAAATATGTATTTAGTCTTAGAAGCAAACTGCAATATTCTTAGTATTTGAAGTTTCAACCTCCTGTTTATAAAAGCACACTTTTTGTATCTTATGGAGAAACTAATTGTTTGTGACCTTTGAATTGCTCTCTTCAGGAGGATCCTCATGAAATGAAAATGAAGTTGGTACGCACAATTACAGGCACTAGCTCACCAAGGTAAGTGTTCTATACAGGTTCTTTGAAGATGTAACAAGTAATGGGATAAAGGTTCTATTTTCTATGTATTAAATTCTTCTGGATAACTGCATGCTGGTTTTTTTATTTATGTTTGGGGTTCATACTATTGAACTGTCATCAGAATAATTTGGTCAAGCTGTATGACCAAAAAGGTTGGTGAATAAAAATATATAGGCAGTTTATTCCAAAGAATTTTATATGACACACACACTGCAAAAATAACAAAATTTTAATGAATACTCACTTGAATGAACTCATTTTGCAGTAATGCATATCAAATGGTGTATTAGCTATTTGATATTGTTGAAAACAAGAATTCAGGGCTTTTAAAGTGATAAATTTGCATGGATCTTGATCATGCAGGCAGTCAAAGCTATTGCAAAGCTCTGTGCAAACTTTGGACTCAGAGTGTTCAAAAAGACGGCCTTCTCATGTCATTTCTCTTGATCGTATCCTTTTTCATGCATATGAGATTGGTTTATGTTGTGTTCCAGAACACATCCTCAGAAGGTGTATGACATCTGCCATTAAAGTCTTGATTTTAACACCTTTTGTTCAATTACTGTGCCTTTTGCATGCATTATGAACATGCATATAAACAATAAATCAGAAGATTGATATGATAATGGAATAAATTATTTGAAAAAGACAACCATTTATAGTGAAACCTTCATCAATGAGATGAGTGGTGATTTCTTTATATGCCTTTGAAATCTAATATTTGACAGGCTATTTTCAATTTTTGTGAGAACTATGAAACAATGGCAATAAAAGTTCATAGCGGTAGGATAGATTGCCACATTTTTAGATATGAAATTTATCTTCCTTGAGCAAGAAGCTAAATAAAGAATTTTGATTTGTTATTGGACGTGTAAGTCATAGTTTAACTGTAACAGCTAAAAGTAACATTAGAAGTTTATATTCTTCTTGGATTTTTTTATGCTTGAGTACATACCTTTCTATACATAATCACAGTTATTGAGAATCATAATAGCACATTTTTCTCTTGGGAATAAATTGGCAAACCAAAACATAAGGTTTTTTTCAACTAATTGGGAATTCAAAACACAGAAAAATCAGAAAAAAGAGAATTACTGATTTTTTTTATTAAACACAATTTAGTTGCTGAGAGTACACCTTGAATTTTGGAATATGGTTTTTCTATTAGTTTTCAGATCACTGATTTCATTGCACACTGCATAGGACATTACTGCATAGTTTGACTTTGAAGTTTAAACTTGAAAATCAATTACAATCTACTTTATACAATGTCAACCTGCAAAGTACAATTAACAAGAATTGGAGGGAGCCAATGACCCTTGCTGCTAGTGCTATGAAGTACAGGGGGCCACAGATCATGATGATGAAGCTGCGGGGTCCATGCTTCTCTAATTGAATCAATCTAGTTTTTAATCAAGTGCCTTGACATCCCTCAAGGTAGAGAGGTCATCTTCATCATATGCGATTCATTTGGAATGTGGATTTATTTCATCAAGGTCAATTGGCTAATCATCTTCAAGGCCACTTGATATTATCAAAATGAAATGAGTTAGTGAAGTAGATGAAGTAAGTATTAGAATTTTGTTTTGGAAAATAAAACAAAACAATAATTAAAATTTAGAATTACAATCGCAAGTATTTTTATCCCTGAATTTTCATGAACTCAAGGTGTAGGTTGTAGTAAACAAACCCAAAATCAGTTATTGGTTGTTGTTGAGTCAAAATCAGAAGATCGATATGATAATGGAATATATTTTATGTATGTACAATATAGACAAAATGTGAAGTTTTTTTAATTACTTGGTTTGAAGGTGGTCTTGCCTTAATGGAAGAAACACTAGAGAAAAAACCTTTTGCCTGCTTGTATATGGGCAACTTTGCTGTAGCTGCCCGCAGATCCTTTGTACTAGGGAACATTCTCTAAATGCATTTGAAGGGAACTTATGCAACCTTTGCATCGTCTCAAAATGAGTAGCTATAGAACCATGTTGGATTGAACTAGTATCCATTGGCATGGACATGGGAATTTATTAGTTAATCCCATTTGTAATTGATAATCTCTTGTTGCAGCATGTACTCTCCCTATCATTGTCAATCTTGCACATGATAGCCTCCTTGGCCTATCGATGGCTTCATACAAATAACCCATGGGGGGTTTATTGCTATTGACTATTTTCAAAACTTTGATTGGAGGCTCTAAAAATCAGGCAATATACTGTGTACTACCCAAATGCTCATCAAATACATTGTCTGCCACAGTCTTTCCACCTACATGACTTGTAAATCAAGACTTAAACCACTCTTTTGAAATGAACATTCATTACAAATACCACTCATTTGAAATGAACATTCATTTCAATTTCATCTTCTATGACAAAGTGTATGCAATGAGTAGCAAATTTCATCCCCCTAGCTGAAGAAGTTCCCTGCCCTCTATTAATGTGCACATCATACTCAACACCCTCATGTGATGTATATAAATTTGGCAATTGTGTGCTTGTTCTTGCTTTTTTTACCTTACCATTTGAATATGACTTGAGCAATCAAGGCTTGATAGTTGACATTGGGAGAGCGCTTTTGCAATGCTTTACATCATGCTCTAACACCTTTGGCAAATGCTATTTGAAATGGTAAATGCCTTCATTGCATTTGAGGCCACAAAAAATTATTACTTTGTTTTAGGGATTGTTGTGCCATGATTGACAAAAAAGAAGGTTTAGGGTTTCAAATGTTTTAAAGGTTTTCCTTTATAAATTTCAAAAGAAATGCTTATCACTCCCTTTTGATATACTTAGTCAAACTCCCCAATATGCCGCACCTCCATATGTATACCCAAGGTATGTGGAAGAGTGATAATACAAAAAGGCAATCCTCTTAAGTATACCATACATTCTGATATACACAGCGGTATGTGAAAGAAATCGGTATGGGAGAGTAGAGCGAGTACCAAAAGATATGATACATTAAGGTCTCAAGTTTGTTCGAGGTTTGGGTATTGGGATCGTAACATCCCTCACTTTAGTACACCATTTATGGGGAATCTAGCTTAGCCAAAAATGACATATCACTAGAAAGAAGAAATGACATATAAGAACAAAGGAATATATATAAAAGATAATTGCAAGGAATTTTTTTTGTCAATGTTGTCCAACTCGGATTCCTCCCCTTTGTATCACTCTAACCTCTATAACTCTCAAATATACCTTTGGGTAATGACTTCCTAGGATATGAGAGGGTAAGTTTGCTGAATGTTTTGTTTGGTGCACCATAGAGGGGCTTAGGAACCAAAAATACATAATATATTGGATATCCTACAAATATTTTTAGAATTTTGCATCTAAAGAAACAATTACATAATGCTAAATATTAAGAAAATCTCAAACCCTAACCCTAAACCTTGAAAATATCAGATTTATTCAAGGTTTAGGGTTAGGATTAGAGCATACTAAAACATAAAAATCCCTAATCCTAAGCCTTGAAAAAAATTCAGGGTTAAGGGGTGAGGATTTTATTTTTATACTTTACTATGTCCTAAGTCTACTCTAAAAAAAGTTAGGGTTTAGTGTAAGGGTTATGGCGTACTCAAGCCTAAAAATAAATCCCTAACCTATTTTATGGTTTAGGGCTAGGGTTAGGGATACTAACTAGAAAATCCTAACCCTAAACCTAAACCTTGAAGAAATTTCAAGTTTAGGATTAGGATGTACTAACAAAAAATTTAACTCTAACCCCAAACCTTGAAAAAAATTTGAGGTTTAGGGCTAGGGTTAGGTTACATTTACACAAAAGTTAGGTTTAGGGTTAGAGTTAGTGCGTATTGACAAAAAATTTGACCCTAACCCCAAACCTTGAAAAACATTAGGGTGCTAACAAAAATCCTTAAGCTCCCCAAACCTTGAATTTTTTTCTTTTGAGTTTCAGGTTAGCATTAGGTTTTGGTATTGAACCATACTAGGAAAATTTAGCTTGATTCATGAGTCAAAAACCTAAATATGCTGTGGATAGACTAGACTTGTGTGCTGAATTCTTGCCAAGTAATCATTGAGTTGTGGTTTGTCAAAAAACCTTGGCAAGTTTTAGATAGAAACTTGCAGGTTGTGTGCTTGAACTTGAATATGTGAAAAATGTGTTTTTTGGGAGTTAAAACATGCACTTGTTTCATTTTTTTGGCTCATTTAGTCTTCTGGAGGTGCAATTGAGCTGAAAGGAGTGATTGGAAAGTGTTATTCAAGATTGAATTGAGTTTGGAGTGCATTTGACTAAGGTATGCATTTTTTTTCCCTTAATCTTCAAATTTCAAGTGTCAAATGCTGAAACCCATGGTGCA
>VDFB02262098.1:0-68284 GCA_007258455.2 Sequoia sempervirens | reverse complement strand
GAGGATCAATTCTTGTATGAAGAACCTATCATTTGTGAACCACTTTGTGAAGAAGATCAGATGGATGAAAACCTTGTTGAAGACATGAACCTATTGGTCAAGCAGGAGAAGGAGATGAGAATCTATGATGCATCAAAGAAGACATGGAAGCTACAATGTTTTCAAATTCACTTTACTTTGCAGTGTTTGTTTGCAGGTGATGTCATGATGATAACTTGGAGGAAAAGACAAACTTGTCTTTTGGAACCAAATGCAGAGCAAATAAAAGCCAAGGATGTTCACTTGAAGAGGCTGAGAACATGCATTCCAATGAAGTTTTTCAAAATGGAGAAACAAACCATGATGACTTGCAGAACCTTTTGAAGCAGAACAATGAAAGCAAGCATGAGCTGATAGAATCTCATGGCATGGAGAGGATGGATGAAGCAAGTTGGTATGTACCCTTTTAGTTGAAGATACAAGGTCTTATAAGGAAAATGCAAGGTCTGATTTACAGTTGAGAATAATGTTTATGAATGAGATAGTCTTGCTACTCCATGAAGAAGAGTATGGAGGCAGGAATGAAGTGATTGCAGGTCTTACAGAAGCATCAAAACAGAGTTATAAGATGCACATGTGTGATCCATATGGTGTTGAAATCCAAGGTAGCCAAAGCAATCAGTCTTATGGACCCATGAGAGAGCAAGTTGATATACAATACCTAAAGGAGTTGATCATGCAAGCAGCTGAAACCATTGAATATGAAGACAAAATTGAAGAAATTGCTTTGAGTAAGGAGGTACTTGTTTCAATTGAAGAGTTTAATGAAGGCATAAGACCTCATGAAATGATTATAAAGTCTGATATGCAGCCTAAAGCAGTAAGTAAAGGTCTAGAGTATGGTAAGACATCAGTTGTGTTACCTCATGAAGAATGAGGTAAAAGTGAAAAAGGAGAAGTGCAACAACTTGGGCATCAAGTCATGCAAGATCCTGACTACTTAGACCTCATAAGAGATGAGGAAGCTATCAAAGGAGCAGAATTTGAGCTTATGAAACAAAAAGAGGATGATGACAAAGCAGTATGTAAGGCAGATTTACAAAAGGAGACAATATGGTTGCTTGAGGAGACTCACAAGTCTCAATGTGGTATGTTTAACACTTTTGTGAGTGATGTAGGTATAGGTATGTTGGTGGAAGAAGCTCTTGAAGGAGCTCAAACAGGGAAGTTGGTAAGAGAAGAGAATAATAAGAAGCAAGTCACATATGAGACAAACATGGTGAAGAGGATGCACCTCAAGAACTAGTGGAACAACAAAGAGGTCAAGATACTTCTACGGGGGAAGAGTTATACAAAGAGAACAAGATCAGACAAGTGGAAGACAAATTTGAGGAAAAGGTATGTATAACAGACTAGGCAAAGATAATTACACTTCAAGAGCCAAGAAATCATAAAGAAGAACAAGAAGCTAATAAGAAAGCAAGAGCATGCAATAATGTCAAGGAAATAGGAAACAAAACAAGGACTCTCGTCAATTTGACCCTCCGTGCTTCAATCTGCAGCTACCGGTGATTGACGGCTCTCGGGAACACGTTGAGGTATGGAATGGAAAACTGGTTCAATTTCGGAAAGAATGACTCATTCCTAATGTACACAGTGAGGAATCTTGATAGTGAGCTATATGTGCGTATTTCAGCAGAAGCAAAATCGGCGATGGTAGATTGGGCGGATTGGTTCATCTAGTTCCCTACTTTTACCTACATCCGCGTGTATGGGTACTTAGGTCATCTAGCTATAGTACCCCGTTATCCATCGGATAAGGTGGTTTTCATGGAGTTTCTACGACAGTTGCACGAAGTCCACTCCTATCTGCACATCAAACGCAAGACAACTGCCTCTTTTCCATTACAGATGGGGATTTATAGGTGCAGGTCAGTAGCTGATGCCAAGGCAATGAGCCATGAGATGATGAGACTTAACCTTAAGTATCTCATTGAAAGACATTCATATGACCCTTGGGGTCACTTTTCAGCACGCCTTTGCGGTTGTTCTTCACACAAACCTTCTATGGAAGACTATTGGTCCAATTGTGAGGATGAGTTTGAGGTACGAAGGCGCAACTACAACAGGTTCACCCTTTCACAGATTGCTGATTTCATATAAGAGCATGTGGAAGGGATATTAGATGATGATGGGGATGTCACACTTCCTCGATTCTTCAAAGATCAATTTGACACACAACCTCTTCCAACTGTTGATTGGTACGCTAGAGAGAGCACATCTGTTAAGGAAAGATCAAGTAGAGTTGTGAGAAACAACATACTTTACTTGGATCCCAAGAAGACAAGGAAGGAAGCCATGCCAAACACAGAGCCGCCATCGGTTATTACTTCACTACCTTCCACGTCAAACTCAAAACCAAGACAAAAGACATGGAGTAACCCTCCTAAAGGAAACAAGATGTCGAGACATACAAGGGGAAAAGTACTAGTTGTTGATATAGACCAGCAAGAGCAACATGTAGAGATGGCTGCAGATACAACTGAGAACATGCCAAAAACAAAAGCAGAGCCTTCCATTCCATTACCACCACAGTAGTTTCCGGTTCACATCAGTTTGGATCTAGACTCTCCACCACGTAGCAATGCTTCAATACATTCTCACTCATTAGGAGTTCCTAGGACTAGCTCCAATCCTTCCAGCGAGATTAGTCGAGATTCATCTTGGCTTGAGAATCTTTTGGGTAGGAAGAGGAGGCAGCCATCATATCAGTTGGACTTTGTGGAATTTGATCATGTCTACTAGGACACGCCAGATAAAAAGTGCAAGAAGCAAGTTCATGTGGAAAGGAACATTGACAAGGAAATTATCATTGAGACCATTGCACTACTAGAGGATAAGAACTTGGATGAAGTTGAAGTTGATGACTTCACTTTGATAAAGGTCAACCTTGGTAAAAGCACACGCCAAACAAATGTGGATTTCCTCGAAGTTGTAATGAGCCAACAAATTTTTTTCAAATTTTTCAATGAACAATCCAGTACAACAAGCACCCGTTAAGGTTAGCTCAAATCCAAAACGACTGCTGGAAAGTAACTCTATGCCAAGAATGCATAGTCAATCCCAAGATGAGAAAGGTGTTGTCATATGGTGCCGAGGATCGTCAGTAGCAACTGAAAGATTACAATGCTGGAAAGTAACCCAACACCAAGAATGTGCATTCAAGACTCGGGGTGGGTGAGGTGCTATCATATGGCGATGGGGATTGTTAGTGCTCAAATGAAGTACGATGCTGAAATGAAAGCTCAACCACTTATTCAGCGGGAGCGAAAGAGTAACTGAAAAGAAAGAAGGCTCGACCACTTATTCAGCGGGAGCTATTACAATGAAATAACAATTGTTTATTCCCCTTCTTGGCGGTAAACCATCCAAGAGCTTAAGTGTGTTGGTTCATTCTCCTTCTCTGGTGGTAAACCGTCCAAAGATTGTTAATGTTTGCTACTTAAAGAAAACTAAGTAATTGTAGAATTAAAATGACTGAAATCGTACTTCTATTTGCAGCCTTATAATGCAACAATCTGCAAATTACAAAGTATTACAATTGTCAAATCAATGCAACAGCTGTAAGATTGTTTCTCCAACATCAAAGACTCATCTACTATGAAAACCCACACCAAAATCACCAACTTAGACAAACTGAAATGACAGACCAGCAAATTGAAACTACATACCAACAACTAAGAAACTCACTAAAATGCACATAACTCCCTCAAAACAACTCCGAATGACATGAAACCAAATGCAATGCATTCTTAGGAAGATGGCAACCAATCTAGAATTGAGAAATTGCAACAAACTTGTGTTATTATTTTTTCTAAAGTTTTCAATGACTTCCCAGGCAAGAATACAGCTGGGTAAAGGGGCGACCAGCTAGATAAAATCATAGGCTTCACCAAAAACTCCCAAAACTTACACAAAGGGGCGCCCAAGGCCAAGGAAGAGATATAATGAATACCCAGAACCAAACAAAACTCGCCCAAGGAGCTATGAGTGAAAATCTACTTCAGCTACACCCAAACTAGCAACCTATAAACTGACAAAACTCACCAAAAGACATCAGAAAACATCAAAAGACTCTATTACAATATGCTCAATCTGCTCTCAAGAGTTAAGAACAGCCTCTAACTTAGCTAGTTGCTATCTTTCAAGAAAGAAACCAAGCCCAAGCTAGGAGGTATGCATTCCTCGAAGCAAACCACTCACCATTTCGACAACATAACATTATAATTTCTTCATGGATGCAAAACAAAGAGCCCAACACTGTTATTTATAGCTTTTTTGTCTCCAAATTGAAATTTATTTCCCTCCAAGATGGATGCCTAATCCAAATTCACATTCACATTGCAATGTTTTGCCAATTTGTATTTCATTTCACCTTTTCCCAAGTCGTCCACTTCATGAAGACATAGCACTTTATTAAAAATATCAATAAAGTGTAATGTGGCGTCCAAAAAGTAATAAAGTGAAACACTTTATAAAATAATATATCTCAAAATATTATCTCATTTGCATTTCATTTCCCCATGCCTCCAAGGCATCCAACATCAAGAAAGAAAAATACTTTATTAAATTTGCTAATAAAGTATAAAATGGCGTCCAAATATAATAAAGTGAATGACTTTAATAAAATCACTTATTTCTCCTTAAGGTGTCCACCAAGCCTTATCAAAATGCACTTTATTAAAATATTTTACCTCCACAAGTGAAGCACCCAACTCAAGCTTAGACCTGCCAAAAAAAAGACTTGGAACTGGCTTGTTAAAAACCTGCTAAAAATAGCACCAAGGGTGTTGGAGACCAAACTGCTCAAACTGACTTGCCAGATATAGCCATTGAATTGAACTACAGAAACCTTGCTAAAAATAGCACTACTAAAAATAGAACTTACTAAAAATAGCATACTGCTAAAAATAGTAAGTTGTTCCAAACTCATTTTAACCACAATTCGAGCAGTCGCAACTTACTAAAAATAGCAAGTTCAAAAAAGTTCATTGTTCTTAATGCATGTCACATCACCGCGAAGCACTCTGAAAACCCAGAAGGAATCCAGAATCCGAACTGAAAAACTCCAACATGCAAGCCTCCAAAAGCAGTCGAGAATGCCAGTCAATATCCTGTCATGCATGTTACCTCATCACGAAGCTCTCCAAAAACCCATAAAGCTCCACCAGACATGCATTAGAAACTCTCGCATGCAAGACCTCAAAACCTCCTCAGAAGTGGAAACCCTAATTTCAGTTTCTAACTAGCACCTGAAAGACTGGGAAGAAGAGTTTGTCACAAGGGGCCGCTTCATACTTTCAAAATTGTACTAGTTGAAGTACAATGCCCATGAACTTCGCCTATAGATTCAGGAGTCAGAGCAAGACATAGTGGTTGACAAAGCACGAAATGAGATCATGATCTCTCATTTGAGGACGACATATGACTCGGTTACTACATAAGAGGATAAGGAAGCAGTTTTTACTTGGAGAGAACAACAAATCTTCAAGGTAAAAATGCATGAAACAATTTTTGCAGAGTTGATCGAGAGCAGAGAAAAGGTGACAAGTGCACTCATGTTTGTGAGAAATTTCGTGTTAGAAGTCCCTTGCCAGTATCAGTGTGAGGATGGTGTATACATCAAGCTCGTCGACGGGCAGTCGAAGATTACAAAACTCATCCGTAGCATTTTCAACGATGATTCAACTGGCTATAAGTTAAGTCAACTTGCAGCCATCTCAGCACAATTTGATGAGGTGGTCAAGAGTGGAAGAGAATTGCAGAGTCAAATCACAGATGGTTGTTGTACCCAAACCAAATTTTTTGCTTCATCAAGGCATTTTGCTTAAAAGAGTCTAAACCTTGCTACAATGATGCCAAATATAGTTTTTGGGCAATATCAAGCATGGAGTTTGGTTAGTGTTGTGTCAGTCAAAAGCAACAATTGAGCAGTACCTGTTGATCAAAACCTGAATCAGGGATTTAGAACGTGGCATTTCACGATGGAGGAGCATTTCACGACAATTATACCTTTGCATGGTCATTTCAGTGACCAAGACGAAGATTTCAGTGGTCAAAATTATGAGGATTTCTCAGTCAAAAGCAAATTTGCGCCCTTGTAGCTCAAGGGCGCCCTTCTCTTTGAAGGCCCAGATTTTGTGACATGTGCTCATAAACACAGTCAATCTCTTAAGAATTAGCCCAGTTATTCGTCAAGCTATCCTGCGAGGTTATCCGAGGTCTATAGCTCCGGTAACTGACGTCAGAAGCTGAGATTCAAGAGATCGAAGATTGCAAAAGCTTGTTAGTTTTCAACTTTTGCGCCCCTATAGCCCAGGGGCGCCCTTCTTAAAGAGGGGCTAGATTCTGGCATTTGTAGAAACCCTAGGTTTCCCCCTGTTACTGCTCTGACTGATATTTTTAGGTTTTCTGACGTTTTCTGAAGTTTTGTGATTTTTTTGTGTTTTCAATGCAATAATGAATAGTACGGCTTTACCAGAAAATTGAAATAAATTCAATAGAAAATACTAGATCTTCAATGTATATGGAAAATACAAGCTAGATAGAAGGCGTATCATTTATTGACTCAAAAGATCTCAATACAAGATGATCTGATAACATGCAATTGTAAACAATGAATTTTTATCATGAAAAGAACCTGATTTTTCTGGTACGGCTGAAGGTACAAAACAGTACGGCAGAAATAAATATGCTCCTTCTCCTGCTTTCAGATGAATGCAATAAACTCCAGCACTGTAGGCGCCACTGTTGAAGCAATTGAGAGACAAGTATGGAAGGCGTTTTTCTCAAGGTGAGCTAACACGTGTTTCTGTGATGGTACGGCCTGACAGAAGTACGGCCTGTCAGATCTGCAGTTACTTTTGTACGGCCTTCAACAAAATCAACATATAATCCTCTGGAATGATGCGCCAAGATAAGCAAACACTGTCTGGATGCAAATACTGAAGAATCTCAGATGAAAGACGATCTTTGAAAGCTCTGTAGTTTACTCTGAATGAGAAAACCTCTGTAGGCAATAGATCAAGTGATATTGCACACTCTCTGAATTGCTTTCCGTTGGAGATGTCTCGTTCCCCAAGGCAAACGAACATGAAACCCTAAGTCTCAGGCTCAGACCAAAATTGATCAGTTTTCAAAACTCAATAATCACATAATGGGCTCAATTCCCAGGGCAAACCCTCAAATACACTGAAAAGTGCGATTCCCTTGAAAATAGGGTTTTAATGAAATATTTGACTTTAATTTTCTTATTTCTCCATAGTTCTCACAAATATTTAAATCATAATTTAGTGTTAAACTCGCCCCTTCATGATGGCGCACTTCGTTGGGTACTACTTGCTATAATTTAAAATTATAACTTTATATTATAAACATTAATTAATTAATATTTAATCAATAATGCATCAACATTAATATCTTCCTCGCTTAACCCGATGATCAATCCCGCCCACGCGTCGGTTTAATCCCTGGCGGACTTCGATGTTTACGCCTATATCGCTAAAATAGCAGTGTCCCACACCGCCGCCAGAACTCCGCTAAAATAGCAATTTCACAAACGCTCCTGGACGAGCTTAACGAAGACAATCGGATCAAACTTAGCCGACCGAAGCCGAGTTAAGCTCCGGCGAAGGACCTCTCTATCCGCCTATCTACCACGAGGGTCGGGTGATAGGCCAAATCCTCGCCCTCTCGAGATGTCACCGAAGGGACACATACCTCGTCCTTCCGGGAAATTACGGTCTCATAACTTTCAATGCTCTGATGTCGCATCTTCCCATGTCGATCCTCAACCGGCAAATCTCTCCATTTCACCAGATATTCCCTGATAGTCCTCCGACGCAACTGTCTCTCCCTATACTCCAGGATGGACTCAGGTACTAGAATCAACTTACCCTCATCATCTAAGGGTGGTAACACCGCAGATGGTACAACACGATGACCCAACGCCTTCTTGAGGCGTGACACATGAAATACATTGTGTACCCTGCTCTCAGCTGGAAGCTCAAGCTCGTAAGCCACCTCGCCAACTCTCCTCAGGATCCTGAAAGGACCGTAATAGCGCGGCTTAAGCTTCTCTGACCCACTCTTCCTAAGAGTGGACTGACGGTAGGGCTGAAGCATGAGATAAACCATATCACCAACCTCGAAATGCCTCTCCGTCCTCTTCTGATCTGCGTATTGCTTCTGCTGATTTTGTGCCTTTGCAATATTCTCCTTTTTGGTGAGCCCCCATATGTCCTCGACTCTCTCGCGAACCAACCTCCCCGTGACTCTAAGCATTTCATCGCCGCCAATACCGTGATCAAGGAAACTCGGCTACCATACCCATATATAGCCACAGCGGGGTGATATCCGAATGGTCATATGGAACGCCGAATTGTAGCAATACTCGCTAATGCGTATTCCATTTGACCCACGCCTTCGGGCTGCCCCGCTATGTAGTTCCCGATATCCTCCACCCACTTATTCACTATCTCCGTCCGCCCATCCGTTCGTGGATGGTAACTGGTGCTCGTGTAAGCCTCGGGTCCCACAAAGCCCTAAGACCTCCCACCGTGGTTACCAAAGAACCGGCTATCCCTGTCACTCACAATGCTCCGAGGCAACCCATGGAGTCTGAATATCTCACGAAAGAACACCTCTGCCACCTGTGTAGCTGTGTAAGTCGTGGTGATCGGAAAGAAGTGGGCATACTTCGTAGGCCGATCCACAACCATCGATATGGCTAATCACTTTGGCTTTAGGTATTCGATAAAATCCATCGACAGTGCATTCACCGAATCTAAGGGCCAGTAAACCCGCCGCAAGTGTTCTCCCTCGCTATTCCTCACGGGACAAACGTGGCACTCATCGCAACATACCGGGGTTAGAACATCACTCTTGAGCCCTTTCCATGTGAACCTCTCCCGTATTTGCCTGTAAGTCTTGAAGTATCCGGGATGTCCTGCTGTAGGGATGTCATGAAAGGCTCGCATAACTATGTTCTTCACCTCTGAACCGGGAATCAGAAATATCCTGTGCATGTAAATGATCAAGTCATTCACAAGTGTGTACCTGGTATCAACTGCTGATCCCTCAACAATACTGGAGGCCCAACTGTCCTTGGCATACTCTGCCACTATCATATGCCTCCAATCCTCCGAAATCTGAACCATAGTGCTCAAGTACGGTCTCCGTGAAAGTGCATCTGCCACTACGTTCTGTGTCCCTTTGATATATGAAATATCAAAGTCATAAGCCTGCAGCTTACTGACCCACTTCTGCTGTCTGTCATTGAGATCTCGCTGCCCTAAAAAGTGTTTAAGACTGTTATGATCAGTCTTAATGCAAAATTTGCTGCCAACAAGATATTGTCTAAATTTTGCCAAGGCATGCATGATCGCGAGCATCTCTTTGTCGTATATGCTATACAACCTCTCGGGTCCTCTGAGCTTGCGGCTCTCATAAACTATCGGGTGCTTGTCCTACATAAGCACCGCACCAATGCCCTCACCTGATGCATCATTAATCGGCTCAAACGCTTCAGAAGTCCGGTAGTGCCAAAACAGGGCAAGTGGTCATCAACTCCTTGAACTTCGTAAAACACTCCTGTGCCTCAGAAGTCCAAACAAACGCCCCCTTTTTCATCAAGTCTGTCATCGGGGCTGCATGTCGTGAATAGCCATTCACGAATCTGCGGTAGAATCCACACAAACCGAGAAACCCTCTCAACTGCGTAGGTTCGCCGGTGTGGGCAATCAACAATGGCGCGGATCTTTTCAGGATCCATGCGCACTCCATCAGCACTGATAATATGACCAAGATACAACAATTCGGTCATCCCTAAGTCACACTTGGACTCCTTGGCGTACAAGGACTCCCTCTCCAAAATGCTCAACACTGTCTCCAAGTGTGCCAAGTGCTCCTGCCAAGTCCGACTGTAGATCAAGATGTCGTCGAAGAAGACCAACACAAACCTCCTCAGCTGTGAATGGAAAACCCTGTTCATCGTAGACTGAAAGGTGGCTGGCGCGTTAGTGAGCCCAAATGGCATCACTACGAACTCGAAGTGCCCACAATGACATCTGAAGGCTATCTTCTCTACGTCCTGCTCACGGACTCTGATCTGATGATAACCCGACCGTAAATCAATTTTTGTAAAATAACATGCCCCATGGAGCTCATCAATCAACTCATCTATCCTCGGTATCGGGTATCTGTTTTTAATTGTCCTCTTGTTCAGGACCCTGTAATCGATGCACATGCGCAACGTTCCATCCTTCTTCTTCACCAATACAACAGAAGAGGCGAACGGGGATTTCCAGAAATCTGTTGCTAGACAAAGATACTTCCACACAAGAGAGATTGATGGCGAGAATGCTTGCTATCAATATGCAAGATTAATTAATGATTGAATTGATGCAAATGTACAAGATGAGGCTTGCTTATAAAAGGCAAGCATGCAACAACTAAATCTTATCTTGAGCAAAAAGATAGCTCGATAAGATAAGGATAAGATCCTATAACTTAGGAATTAAAGATTGCCTAAGTAAACTTATGAAGATGTAATTAAATAGTTAATTACACCAACAAATCTCATCCTTCAATCTTTTCGGATGCCTGTAAGGGGTTATCATGACGGGTTTTGCCCCCTCCTCGAGCTCAATAATGTGCTCTATCCCTCTGTCTGGAGGTCTACCTGGCGGAATATCACTGAACACCTTGTCATGCTTGACTCTCAACTGCTGAATGTCTGGATGATACTCTGTCTTTTGCTGTCCCTCCTGTAAAGGTGCCAAATGACACTCTGCAGCCCACTCTACCATGTCGTGACGCATAAGCCGCTCCATTCGGCGAAAGGAAATTGTTTTAAGGTCGCTGTCCCGTATTGCCTTAAGGATGTGTGTCTTCCCGTCGACCTCAAAACGAATCTCCATATCCTTGAGACGAAGTGTTACCTCCTCCAATGAGTGTAACCACTTCATTCCCAATACCAAGTCAATGTCTCCCATATTAACAACATAATAATCTGCCTTGAACTCATAATTGTTCAGGCGTAAGGGGAGATCTCTAATCATGCGCTCACATCTCAAAGTGTACCCATCTGCCACTTTGACTCTGATGCCCTCGAAGTCCTCAGTGATAAGTCCTCGTTTCTCAACGAATCTAGCATCTATAAAATTATGCGTGGCTCCTGTATCCAATAGGGTGATAACCCTCTGACCTGCTAATACACCACGAAGCCTGAAAGATCCCTCCTGCTGGATGCTAGACAAACGGGCCTCCTGTACCTGAAGCTCGGGCTCAATCTCTGCTCTCTGCTCTGGAGCCTCTGACTCTGAATCATCTGTATGCTCTGGCTGATCAGAATTTTCTGATTCTGAGTCCTCATAGTATGCCCACATAACACGATTTGCCTTGCCCTTAGGTCTTAGAGGACAATCGTGATTGGCATCATACGGTCCCTTGCAGTAGAAGCAAAGCTTCTTCCTGCGAAGGTCATTCAGGGCCTCACGATCCAAAGGTGGGAACGCTGATTTACCTTTTGAATCGTTTTTATAATCTGATTTGTTTTTGTTATAATCAGATTTGTCATTGTTTCTATTGAAGCCCTTGTTATCTCTGAACGATGAAGAACCTCTGGAGTTGAATTTACTTGACGGGGCTGCGAACTCCATGTTACGTGCTTTCTTCATCGCCTCCTGTAGTGACGGAGGATCAAAGGCTTTGATCCAGCCTCTCAGTGGCTCGGTCAAACCCTCCATGAAAAGAACTACTAACCGCCTCTCTGATATGCTCGGAACCATGACGGATAGCCTCTGGAAATCACTGATATATGACTCGAGACTGCCACTCTGTCTCAACTGTGCTAAGTCTCGGAAATAGGTTTCCGGATCCTTCCGGTCAAACCTCTCTACCAATCTATCCACGAACTCCTGGTAGGTAGTAATCCTGTCGTGCTGTAAGGTCACCATGCCGTGGTGCCACCAATCGTATGCTACTCCCTCGAGGTGCAATGTAGCATATCTAATAGCGTCTCTCTCCGCCATCGGACGCAAGGTGAGAAATGTATCAAGCTTGCTAATCCAAGCTTGGGCTGTCATCTTCCCACTACCATCGAACATCACCAGATTCAACCTGTTTGTTGCATGTTTCAAATCGTTGTTCTGGTATCTGGGTCTCCAATCCTGACGACCTCTATGATGCTCTCGTCTCTGAGTGACAAAACGGTCGAAAGACAACCTCTCTCTGACTGTAGGAGGTATCAACTCCCACTCCTCGTTCGCTGCCATAAGGTTATCAGCAAACAACTCCTCGTGCTCGTCATCTGGTACAGCCTCATCGGGCTCCTGTCTCGTGAAAGTAGGCCTAGTAGGCCTATCTGTTGTCCGTGACACTGTCCTAGGAGCTCTCCGTGGACTGCCTCACTCCTGTCATCGCCACGGGGTGACGGTCTCCCTCGGTACCCAATCTCTGTAGTGCCACTGTCAACTGCTGCAATACCTCACTCGATTATATCCCTGAGTGCAAGCAAGACCTCATCATCATCCTGATCCCTGTTAGTCTGTGGGATCTTGTCCTCGGTATATCTGTCCTGTCAGCCCTATCATCCCTGTCAGCCATGATTTCTGGCTGCCTGCTCAAACTGCGTTGCCTTTCAATCAAGGCACGTCTGCGTGTATAATACCTGTATGTGTCAAATTCTTCTGGCTGCATGTGATGGCTAAACCCTAAGGATGGCAGGATTTAGCTCTGATACCACTGTAGAAACCCTAGGTTTCCCCCTGTTACTGCTCTGACTGATATTTTTAGGTTTTCTGACGTTTTCTGAAGTTTTGTGATTTTTTTGTGTTTTCAATGCAATAATGAATAGTACGGCTTTACCAGAAAATTGAAATAAATTCAATAGAAAATACTAGATCTTCAATGTATATGGAAAATACAAGCTAGATAGAAGGCGTATCATTTATTGACTCAAAAGATCTCAATACAAGATGATCTGATAACATGCAATTGTAAACAATGAATTTTTATCATGAAAAGAACCTGATTTTTCTGGTACGGCTGAAGGTACAAAACAGTACGGCAGAAATAAATATGCTCCTTCTCCTGCTTTCTGATGAATGCAATAAACTCCAGCACTGTAGGCGCCACTGTTGAAGCAACTGAGAGACAAGTATGGAAGGCGTTTTTCTCAAGGTGAGCTAACACGTGTTTCTGTGATGGTACGGCCTGACAGAAGTACGGCCTGTCAGATCTGCAGTTACTTTTGTACGGCCTTCAACAAAATCAACATATAATCCTCTGGAATGATGCGCCAAGATAAGCAAACACTGTCTGGATGCAAATACTGAAGAATCTCAGATGAAAGACGATCTTTGAAAGCTCTGTAGTTTACTCTGAATGAGAAAACCTCTGTAGGCAATAGATCAAGTGATATTGCACACTCTCTGAATTGCTTTCCGTTGGAGATGGCTCGTTCCCCAAGGCAAACGAACATGAAACCCTAAGTCTCAGGCTCAGACCAAAATTGATCAGTTTCAAACTCAATAATCTCATAATGGGCTCAATTCCCAAGGCAAAACCTCAAATAAGCTGAAAAGTGCGATTCCCTTGAAAATAGGGTTTTAATTAATATTTGACTTTTAATTTTCTTATTTCTCCATAGTTCTCCGTCAAATATTTAAATCATAATTTAAATGTTAAACTGGCCCCCTTCATGATGGCGCACCCCTCAAGGCAGTCACTTAAGTTATAATTTAAAATTATAACTTTATATTATAAACATTAATTAATTAATATTTAATCAATACGATCAAATATTAATATCTTCCTCGTTTCTAACCCGATGACTGATCCGTCTCGATGCTTTAACTCGAAGTGACTCCTGATGCCGCCACAGCCATATGCTAAAAATAGCAGTGGTCCCACACGCCGCCAGAACTGCTAAAAATAGCAATTTCGCCAAACGCCCCGACCAACGAAAGACAACTGATCAAACTTAGCTGACTGAAGCTGAGCCAAGCTCCGCAGTGACCCTCTATCCAGTCTATCGGCCTACGAGGGTCGTGTGATAGGCCAAATCCTGTCCTCTGAGAGATGTCACTGAGAAGGGGACATGACAGCATTCCTGCCTGTTGATGCATTTAATCTCTTCATGACTAGTCTGGCTATCTGACGAGCTATCGAATGCAGACATCTGAGACCCAGAGCTCCGATAGTCAAGATTAGAAGATGAGGTTATGAGGAGACTTCACATCACATAAATTTCTCAAATGGTAAAATTGCGTCCCTGTAGCTCAGGGGCGCCCTCCAAAATGACCCCTGAGATGAATGAGATTGCAAATGAGGTCTTCCTGAGATCTGTGCTATTCTAGTCCGGTTTCACAACGCACTAGTCAGCCTGTCAATTTGATATTCTAAGAGATCGTGGCAGAGATTCCACTAGGCACGTAAATTAGCGGGTGGAGAAACATGAAACATTCACTGTAGCCTCTGTAGGCCAGGGGTGCCCAGCCTTTAGGCTTGTTAGATGGTGTTGTTTGCTTTTGAAGTCTTCACGAGACTTGTGCGTAATTACTCCAGCTACCCAACAAGCCCAGCCGTCAGCCTCCAGGATTTGGCAACCGCTTGTACGTGCGAGGTCTTTGCAAAATACTAAAAAATGAAGACAACTTGAAAAATGGCTAAGTTTGGTTGTATATTCCATCTTGGGAAAGGCGCCCTTCTCTTTGAGGTCTTAGAAGCAGTTTTCTTACTTGGCCACCTCCAGAGACATCTCTTGTAGGTCCTTCTAGCTACGTGTTGAGAGAGACGGTGCACGAATCAGGTCACCCCAGCTCCCGATATCAAAGGTCAAATAGGGCATCTGGTTGAGAGTTGTACTTTTGTCAAAATATTGTTTGAGCCTTTTCAGGCCAGGGGTGCCCTTGCTTTTGGGGTCCTTAATACAACTTTCAGGTGCCTTACGTATATTCGTTGGATGCGGAATACCTCTAGTCACGCAGTGAGCCTATCATCCAGCCAGCAGGGTTCATCGTTGATCGTCAGCAGCTGTTTGAAGCGTCAGATGGCAGTATGGAGAAATGGCCAAGTTTGATGTCGTAAAATCAATTTAATCAAAGGCGCCTAATTTTTTGAGGTTTTAAACGTTGATTTTAGCAATGATGACTCCCAGCAGACATTTCTTCCTTGCTCTGCAGGCTTCGTAATGAATATCCCCGCTCAGTCTCAGCATCATCTGGTCACCTGGAAATCAGTGTTGAATATGGTTAGTTATAACTTTGTAGTCAACTACAAAGTAGGAAGTTAGTAAAAAAGGTAATATCTTGAGCAAATGGACGCTTATGAGGACAAATGACGACTTTTCGAAATCAGTGAAGTTTGCTGGATGAGTCCAAGAGCTTCACGTGGTTTGTCAACTGATTAAAATAATATTAAATATTTATTTTGCATATTTGAGCATTAAATGGCGATTTTCTCAAATTGGCACCTCTTTGTGCTGGATTTTCAAGATTGCATGATTTATATTTTTATTATTATTTTATTTCGGACTTCAAGTCAGTCTCAGTTCAAATTGGAGGGGTCCAATCAGAAGCATTCTATTTTAGTCAAGGATTTTAAATCTTGCAGTCAACATTATGGTGCGAATTTACTCTATTTAAACATGGCGCCAGTCATTAATTCACTCATCCAGCTCAAAGAAATTCGTATTTCTTCAAGGCAAAGGTGATTTTATCTATAGGTTGGGCGATTTTATCAGTTTTCAATAGTGATTTCATCAAACAATTCCTTTTGCAGGTGCAAGTTCACAAATCATCAGCAAATTTGAGAAACAAGTGGCGATTTTGACAAAGAAAGACATTCAAAAAACGTCTTTTCTCCTCTCAGATTCTCCAAATTCTCTCAGATTTCAATTCGCATGTTCTTGAAATTGGCAAATTTTGGCAAATTTGATCATCTGGATTGTTTCTATATAGCTTCCTCGAGTTAAATTCATGTGCTTGAATTTTCAGGAATTTTTAACTCCAGAGCGTCAGTTCTCGAGTTTCTAATTTTCTCAACTGAAAATTCCTTGCATGGTCGAGTAGAAGCCAGATTTTCGCATTTTTGACGTTCTGGGTTGTCTTAGAATCTTTTTCTGGACAAAACCCATATCTTAGATTTTTCGCTGAAAATAACCCTTCGATAGGCTATTTTTAGCTTTCCAGAAATCTTGTCAGAACATAGTCGAGTTCACAGTCAACGGGCGAGTTTTTCAAAATGCAGTACACTCAGCTCGAATACATGACCAAATCAGTCCTAACTCACGACTTCATCGGGACAGTTGAGACGAATCTTCACAAGGTGCTGCCAGAGGCAGTCTTAGACCCTGTCAAGATCAGAGATTCAATTATTCAAAACATTCAGCAGTCCGGGTTATTTGAGGCCGCTTCGATACCTATCTCTGCTCATTGTGTTGAGTTCGTGATGTCTTGTATTAAGCATTACAACTCTGCTGAGATAGTGTCAGTAGATGGACGAGTCATTTGTAGTCTCAAGCCTCTGGATGTTGAAAGAAGTTTTGGTATCCCTCCACACCCGAACAGTCTAGTTATTTCTATGGAGCAGTGTGAGCATGCATTCAATGTTGATGTAGATAAGTGCCAAAGTAAGATGGCAGAACGATGGTTAAAGCAAGCGAAGAACAAATTGCCAAACAATGTGGGTCATGGTGAGTACAAGGATGAGTATGCAATTCTAATCACACTCTTGAATCGTGTCTCAGTTCATTCACATGCACATGTTTTCCAGCCTTGGATGTATTACATCATTGGTCGCATCATATCTGGGTAGGAACATTATGACTGGGCATCCTTCATCAGCGATGTTATCCACAAGCAAATCACCGGTTTCCTAGTTGCCCACGAGTTTCACATGTGTTCTTACCTCGTGTACTTGATCGCCTATTAGGGTTAGTTTTGAGGGTTAAACACCGTTGGCATTCTCAGTGTTTAGAAAGTCTATCACTATTACAATCAGCTTGAGTTCACTAAGGCTAAACGTCACTTCAAGCGTGTTCACGAGGCTTTCCTGACTTATACAGTGAGAAATTTGGACCGGGAGTTGCACATTTGTATCTCGACAGTTGCTAGAGCAGCGATGGATGGTTGGGCAGACTGGTTCATTTAGTTCCCGATATACACCTATATCCGAGTATATGGATTTACAGGAAATCCAACCATGCTTCCACGCTATCCTTTGGATAGGACAGTCTTTATGGAGTTCTTGAGGTAGTTACATGATGTTCATCGTCATTTGCGTCGCAAGCATAAACCAGCTGCCAATTTTCCCTTTCAGTTTGGAATATATTGGTGCAAAACAACAGTTGATGCGAAAGCTGCAGGACAGGAGCTAGAGAGGTATCATCTCAAGTATCTTGTTGAGTTACGTGCCTATGATCCTTGGGGTCATTACATAGCGCGCCTCAGTGGTCGCGCATATCATAAGCCTTCTATGGAAGACTATTGGGAAAATTGTGTGGACGACTTCGAGGTCCGTAGACGTAGCTATGACCGCTTCTCTCTCTCATAGATTTCTATTTTCTTGGCAGAAGATGTGGGAGGTTTATCAGATGATGAGGGAGAGGTCCTTCCTTAGTTTTTCATAGAGCAGGTTGACACACAGCCACTGCCAGCAATTGATTGGTATGTCAAGGAGTACATGACAGTAAAAGAGAGTTCAAGTAGAGTTATTCAGAACAGTATACCTCGATAGCAAGAAGACCAGGAGGGTAAATGTGCCTAGAGCAGAGCCGCTAGTGGTGGATCCTTCGCTACCTTCCTCGTCAAAACCTAAACAGAAGAAGAGGAGTAACCCTCCCAAGAAAAGTCAAGCGCCAAACAGTTCAAAAGGCAAGGTGCTTGCCATTGATACACACACGCATCCTGTCAGACATCCTGTCACAGAGCCAGTTTAGAGGCAAGTTCAGAGTCCGCCAGTGCCTGAGGTTCAGCCTCAAGTTCCTACACCGGTTCTGGAGCAGTCACCAGTCCCGATTCATATTGAATTGGATTCAGACTCCCCATCTTGTAGCAGCTCCTCTACATATTCACTCTTGTCAGAGCCTCCTGTTGCTAGTACAAATCCTTCCAGTAGCATTCGCCGAGACCAGTCTTGGATTGAAACTCAACTGGGAAGGAAGAGGAGGCAACCATCCTATGTCCTTAATTATTCAGACTTTGATCAGGTTTACCTGGATGCGCCAGACAAGAGGATCAAAAACATGGTCCACGTAGAGAGGAATACTGATATGGAGGTCATCATTGAGACTGCTATACCTCCACAGGGGAAGAATTTGGAAGAGTTGGAATCTCAGGACTTCGAGGTTATCACAGTCAACCTTGGTCGTAGCACATGCCAGACTTAGGTTGATCTCCTACAGGTTGCTACAGATAGTGCTAGGGATAGAATGCTGAAGGACGGAGAAGACAAGGCAGCCCTCAAGGCTGAAATCAGACAGCTTCGTCAATACATTTCTAGCCTTGTACACAGGTCAGATGTTACCGCCACACTCCCACTGATGCTTGAGCCTCCAGCAGAACAGGGCCAGCTTAATCACTTGGTTGCATACGACAAGCGTTTGGAGGAATGGGAGGAGGAGTTCGTTGCTAGAGGCCGTTCTATGCTTACAGAGCTATATCAGTTGCGGTACAATGCATGAGAGCTCCGTCTACATCTCCAGGATGAGGAGCGAGACATGGCGATTAGTAGACCTCGGGACGAGATTATGATTGCTCACCTGAGTATGGCATATGAATCAGTCATAGATGCAGAGGATAAAGAGGCTATCTACTCTTGGAAAACACAGTTGGTTTTCAAGGCAAAGATAGAAGAAACTATGGCATCAGAGTTGGCTGAGAGTAGAGAGCACGTTACTAGTGCACTCTGGTTTGTGAGAACCTTAGTATCTCACTTACTGTGCCGATATTAGATTGAGGGTGGTGCATATGTTGAGCTTACTGATGTATAGTCAGAGCTCCAAGCACTCATTCATACTATTTTCAGTGGGGAGACCGTTGGCTGTAAGATTAATCAGCTTACAGTCATGTCGGTGTTGTTCGATGAAGCAACCAGGAGTAGAGGTGAACTTCAGTCCCAGATCACAGCTGGTGAGGATATGCTACACAGACATAGCATACTTCGGCAGAGTATCAGAGCTCCAAACAGTGATGTAGTTAACAATCTCATTGAGGGATTGGTTGCTCGAGATCACAGCCAGTAGACTTCAGTTCCCACCTCTCAGGATAGACATTACACATAGGAGTTAATCTTGGTGTTACCTTTTCAAGTTAACTTGCTGTCTCATCTCATGCATATCTATTCTGGGATTAGCTTTATTCACTTGGAGTTGTATTTAGGGTTTTCGTTAACTGATGGTAGTGTTCCAATTAACTTGCTTTCAATAAGGACGTGCATGCTTGCACATTGTCCATTTTTTAGATTAATTGTATCGATTAACTGATGGTAGCTTTCCAGTTAATAGTATAGTTTGCTTTATTAGGGTTTAGCAATAAATCTTGCATGCATTGCAAGACTGTAGTTGACTCAAGGTGATTTTAGGGTTCCCTACACCTTTCGATTTCTATAAATAAGAGCTTTGCTCATTTGTACATAACTTTTGCACGAGAGAGAAATATATGCTGTGCCTACCTTGCCTTCAATATTGCTCGTTCTGTATCTGTTCATGAGTATTTATTATTATGATGAATTGTTATGCCACTTGGGTTTCATGCAATTATGATGGTGAATTCTTGCCTTAGTTAGATACAGTGGCTAGTTTGAACGTAGATTGTATGCATGTCTCGCCTATGCAATTTATTGTCCTAGTTGGCTATCTTTCATGCTTTGTGTTCAATAAACTTGTTTAGATTGAGCTGATAGATGTGCCACCTTGCCTTCAAGTTGAGAATTTGTACTTGTTTATCGTGTGATGTGTGTGAATAATAAGCCTATTCAAACAAGCAGATAGTCGTGCCACCTTGCCTTCACGTTGTGAGTATGTACCCGGTTTATTGTCAGATAATCATTCCCGCTCCGTTTCCTCATGCTCTGAATTCTTGAGGGGATTGGATAGTTTAAGTTAGTTTTGTGTGTTGTAGTTAAGTCTTGCGAAACTAGAAAATACTTAACTGCAACGTATAGAGTTTTCTTGAAAGCATTGTACCTCTTACAACTGAGACAAAAAGACAGGATATAGTTTAGTTTATTTCCCTTTTCAAGCACCTTTGTCAAGCACAACGAGGGAGCTTCCCCTCCTAATTTGAAGAGCACTCATTGCGTAGTGTGCATAGCTGTCCGTACCAACTTGCACTCCAGAGGTGTTAGTTGTTACGCCAACAATGGTGAAGAGATGTTGTGAAGACATCGAGTACTTCAGAGGAGTATCAGTGCTCTAGATGGTGATGTAGTTAACAACTTGTTGGAGGAGTTGATTGCTTGTGATCGAGGCCAGTGAACTACTAGTCATCGATGTTCCACCTTTCCAAGATAGACATTAGATACAACAATTAACTTGATGCCTCTTTCCAAGTTAACTCGGTGTCCCACCTTTTGTGTATGTCTATTTTGGAGTCACCTATGTACATTTGGAGTTAGATTTCAATTAATTGATGTTGGTTATTAGTTGACTCTCATATCAATAAGACTTGCATGTTGCAAAGTCCAATCAGTTTAGTTTAGAATGAGTTAACTGAGGTAGTTTTTCTAGTTAACTATTAAGTTGCATACATTTAGACTTAATAATAAATCTTGCATGCTTGCAAGACTGATGTTAACTCAAGGAGATTTTAGGGTTCCCTACTCCTTCGAGCTTCTATAAATAAGAGTAAGTTTGCTCATTATTTCTGGAACTTTTGCTATGATAATAAATTGTTTTGCCCACCTTGCCATGCAATATTGCTATTCTATATTGGTTCACTTTGTTTAATATAAATCTGCTTTGATTGTCTATGGTGTGTGTCTCATTATGCAATTTGCTGTCCCATAGTTATTATTGTTTTAATAATCTTTCTTTCATATTTACACCTCAGATATGTATTCTACCTCATTGGGAATTTAGAAATAAAGATTATCGTTTGGTGTTTTTAATAATTTTTCATATCTACACCTTGGTTAGGTATTCTACCTCCTTGGGAATTTAGAAATAAAGATTATCGTTTAATGTTTGTTTCCGGTAATCTACTTTCAGCGTACACCTCGGATAGAGTGTTCCACCTCCTTGGGAATCCTGAGAACTAGCTTACGGTTTGATGTTGTCTCCAATAGCCTTTATTTCAGCCTACACCTCGGATAATGTTCCACCTCTTTGGGAATCCTGAGATAGAGTTTATCGTCAACCATTCCCAATTGCTCCTAATTCCTCCTGCTCTGTTTTTCTAGAGGAGTGTAATGTCCCCTTCCTAGGCAGTTCAGGTGATTCAGGGGTTAGCCTATCATTCAGACCCTCATAGGCTGACAAATGTGTTTAGAGGGTTATTTTGGTAGTTATCCGGCGTTTGGGGACACTACTCCATCAGTTGATTCAAGTTTTGGGCCTTGGCAAAGACTTATAGAGTCAGATTCAGGCACTTACTATTTATAGTAAGTCAGGCAGAAAGGGGTTGCTATTTTGGGCAGGGCACCTGGTTCAGTTGATCAACTCAGTTTCGACCCAGTTTGACAGTTTGGTGAGCAGATAGCGAATATCAAAGCATTTAATGATATTGGGAGAAATATTAAAGTGTTGACTTTATAATATAAAGTCAATTAATTAAATATTAAAATATCAATGGAATAATATAAAGTATTTAAAACTTTATATTAAAAAGGGCGATTATTGATGATTTATTTATTCATTAATCATTTTAAAAAAGGGACGCCATATTATAGTAATTTCTCCTAAGTTCAAAGAGGCGAATTTAATAATTTATTAAATGCTTCTTAAGTTGCTTTTTTGGGTCGAACTTGTGAAGAGTTTATATTTCACTTCAAAGTTCAAGGCAAATCGAACTTCATTGTGAATTATTCTAATTTGTCTTATTTTCTCTCTGAGAACATTGGGGTTTGTGAAACAAGGGTTTCTGCAAATCATTGGATTTTGGAGAACGTTCCCTCTTCAGAATCAGACATACTGAGGCTGTGAGATACCAGTTGAAGCTTGTCAGTTGAGTGGCTTCATTCATAAGTCATTATAGAGATTATTGTGACGTTTTCAATCAAGGATTTGGATCGATTTCTTTCTAGAAGAGAATCTTTACATTGGTAGTGGTTTATCCAGCATCTAGCACAAATTCCAAGGTTGTACGAATTTCTTTATTGCTGGTTCAGGCCGTACTTTGCAGCAGTAGGGCCGTACTTTTCCTTCAGGCAAAAATGCCTTGCCTTTTTGCTAGTTTTCTCCTCCAGTGGTGGCGCCATGATGATCTAAGGGTTTTGCATTGATTTTTGTGAGGGAGATCTCTGTTTCCTGTGCTAGCCGTACCATTCTTTCATCATTCAGGCGGCTGCAATAAATACCAGGTTCTTCATTAAATATTATTGCCTTTTTGTTTGCATGTCTGGATTTCCCCTTTGTAAGCATTCAGCAAGATCAATAAATTATTCGTCTTCAAATCAAAAGTTATTTTCCTTCATATTTTGTCTTCTAGTATTTAATTTATATTTTTCAAGTATTTATTCCCAAAATCACACCATTTCATTATTCTAGAAAAACCTCAAAAAAAATCACAAAATACAACAAAACAAACAAAACATTGCATTATCATCATAAGTTAGGGTTGAGAGTCACCTGGTCTCTTACAGTGGTATCAGAGCACAGTTTTGCTGCCAGCCTGTGCTTTTTCAGTTAGATGTGTGCTTTTTCGATGCTTTTTCATGAGTAGAGACATTATCTTCTATAGTAAGTGTAGAGGAACAGGCAGAGTAGAGGATTGGACAGGTCCACCTATTCCAAAAGGTGAAACAGTATCAGGGGTTTTGGGTATACACAGATCTAGTTCTAGCAGTAGTGAGAACAGTATTACCACACTCATGGCAGACCGTGAGACTCCGACATAGTCTCGTAGGGATGTAGGGAAAGAACCTACCGAGGGTGAGATGTCTGAGGCTGAGTTCAGACGAAGAAATGACAATATGATGGACATGATGTCTTAGCTGATGGGCACGATGAGGCAGTATGTTCAGCCTCAACAACATTACATACAAATAGGACAAACTAGTGGGATTGCGGGCATAGACCAGCCACAGGTGTTAGTACAGTGGCAGCCGTCACCTATCTTTCATGAGCGTAGGCCTGGAAAGCCTACCTTTATTACTAAGGAGCCACCACCGACTCCGGAGGCAAAGCAGCAGGGTCACCAACCAGAGTTTCAGCCAGAACATAGTACATCAGTGGTAGACGTGACCAGATTCTTTGGAGAGTACTCGACATTGGCTCCTGAGATTAGGCAGTCGTCGTTTCATGAGTTCATGGATGTGCATAGACCCAGGGGTGGAGGTAGATTTGAGCGCAGAGCTCCTTAGTACCAGCCACCACCATAAGTGAATAGGGATCTTCAGCATGGAGTGAGCAAGATTGTCTTGCCTTATTTTGATGGCTCGGATAAGAGTTCAGCGAGGACTTGGGTACCGAAGCTCGACAATTACCTATCTTTGAGACCTATGCAGGAGGATGAGGCCATTAAATTTGCCACACTACATCTTGATGGAATAGCGCATGATTGGTGGCATCACGACATGTACACATTGGGTCATCACACGGTTACCACCTACCAGGAGTTCACAAACAGGCTCATAGAGCGGTTTGATAAGAAGGATCCAAAACTTTACTTTAGAGAGCTAGCTCAGCTCAAGCAAACAGGTAGTTTGGATTCCTACATTGGTGAATTCCAGAGGGTTGCAGTCATGGTGATAGGTATTTCAGAGAGGAGACTTGTCATTCTATTCATCAAGGGATTATATGAGCCGATGAGAGGTTGGGTCAAAGCATTTAATCCTTCTACTCTTCAGGAGGCCATGAGGAAGGCACGCAGTATGGAGCTGCTAGCACCTCGCAGCAAGTTCTCTTCAGGCTCCACACCTTATTCGAGGCCTAACAGATCATTTGACAGGAATAGAACATTTGACAAGAAGAAGGATCCACTTGATCCTAAGAGACAGAATGCACCTCCATTTGACAGGGAAACATTGAATGATTTACCCAAGAAAAAGTTATGTTTTTGGTGCAAGGCACCTTATGATGAGAAACATGTATGCCCTCTTCGTCCTAAAGTCGAAAATAACCAGATGGAGTGGTTTTATGAAGGTGAAGAGCAATCTGATTTGTCAGACCAGCAAGCTGATTCAGAGCATTCAGATGATGAAAGGTTTGAAAATGATAGTGAAAATGAGGGAGGAAAGAAGTTATAGGAGGCACACTTGACTAGTCTTTAGAGAGATGGGTCTTTTAGGCTATGTGGGCTCCTAGCAGGTCAGAAAGTGATTACTCTACTCGACACTGGTGCCACGCATAACTTTATAGATGCACGGTTGGTAGAGAGACGTGGCATATAGATAGAGGAGTTTGAGGGTATTTGAGTCAAGGTGGCTAATGGGTACACCCTCAAATGTGATAGGAGAATAACAGATCTTCCGATGCGGCTTAACAACTATGAATTCAAGGCTGAATTCTACGTTGTGAATATGGGAGATACCGATGTGGTACTTGGGATGGCATGGCTTCACGATTTGGGTGAGTTCACACTCAATCTTCGAGACATGGAGATGAAGTTCAAGGTAAACAAAAAACCACGTCATAAAAGCCATCGGAGAAAGTAATTTGAGAGGTATCTTTTAGACGGATGGAGAGGCTCATTCATCATGATATGGTAGATTGGGCTGTAGAGTGTATGTTGTTCCTAGCACAGCAGGAGTAGCAGAAGGTTGAGTACCATCCTGACATTTAGGAACTGAGGACTAAACACTAGTGTTTAGTGACATTCCACCTGGCAGACCTCCAGACAGGGGTATCGAGCACATTATCGAGTTGGAGGAGGGCGCAAAGCCCATTATGATCACACCCTACAGACATCTGAAACACCTCAAGGATGAGCTAGAGAAAACAATTAGTGAGTTGTTGGCTATGGGGCATATCAGACCTACCAAGTCACCTTTTGCTTCATCGGTGGTCTTGGTGAAGAAAAAGGATGGATCACTTCGAATGTGTATAGATTACCGCCAGCTTAATAAGAAAACAATCAAAAATAAGTACCCTATACCTCGTATCGATGAGTTGATTGATGAGTTGCACGGTGCTGTATTCTTCACAAAGATTGACTTGAGGTCCGGGTACCATCAGATTCAGATGAGGGAGCAGGACATAGAGAAAACCGCTTTCAGATGTCATTGCAGTCACTTCGAGTTCTTGGTTATGCCTTTCGGCCTAACCAACGCCCTTGCTACCTTTCAGGCTACAATGAACAAGGTCTTCAGTTCTCAGCTACAGAGATATGTGTTGGTCTTCTTCGATGACATTCTGGTATACAGTCGGTCATGGGAGGAGCATATAGCTCACTTAGATACAGTTCTGAGTATTTTGGCAGAGGAGTCCTTGTATGCCAAGGAGTCCAAGTGTGAGCTAGGCATGGCTGAGTTGTTGTATCTTGGGCACATCATCAGTGCCAAGGGAGTCAGTATGGACCTTGAGAAGGTTCGAGCTATAGTTGAGTGGCCAATACCAGAGAACCTTACCCAGCTCAGAGGATTCATTGGGTTGTGTGCTTTCTACAGGCGATTTGTTAGTGGTTCTCATGACACGCTGCACCCCTTATTGATTTGACAAAGAAAGGGGCATTTGTTTGGTCACCACAAGCTCAAGAATGTTTTGACAAATTTAAGGTGATTATGACTTTGTGTGCAGTGTTAGCATTACCAGACTTTACGAAGTCATTTGATTTATATTGTGATTCCTCAGGAGAGGGCATTGGTGCCGTTTTGATGCAAGAGAGACACCCTATTGCTTTTGAGAGTAGGAAGCTTAGGGGTCCCGAGAGATTTTATAGCATTTATGACAAGGAGATGTTAGCCATTATGCACGCTTTGGCTAAGTTCAGGCAATACTTGGTGGGTAGTAAGTTCAGTGTGCGTACAAATCATAATAGCTTGAAACACTTCCTTGGACAACGAGACTTAAATGAAAGACAACAAAAATGGGTTAGCAAATTGCAATCATATGATTTTGATATCACCTTTGTTAAGGGGAAGCAGAATGTTGTAGCTGACGCCTTGTCTCGCAGACCTCAGTTGAATGCTATGGTACAGATCTCCGAGGATTGGAGGCATCAGATCATTGCAGAGTATGCTAAGAACCAATGGGCTTCTAGCATAGTTGATGGGACAGTAGATACACTGTTGTGAATGACTTGATCATTTACAAGGGACGGATTTTTCTGGTTCCTGACTTGGAGTTGAAGGATATAGTTTTGAAAGCCTTTCATGATCTTCTTATGGCGGGCCATCCCGGTTATTTCAAAACATATAAGCTGGTACAGGAATGGCTTACTTGGAAAGGGCTAAAGACTGATGTTCTTCAGTATGTACGAGAGTGTTCTGTTTGCCAGCAGAACAAATAGGAACACACATATCCTGTTGGATTGCTTCATCCACTTCCGATACCTGACAGGAAGTGGGAATGTTTATCAATGGATTTTATCATGGACTTGCCGAAAGCCCAAGGGAAAGATTGTATTTACGTGGTTGTTGATCAACTGACAAAATATGCACACTTCTTTCCGATCACCACTACATTCACAGCATTGTAGACTGCAGAGCTCTTCTTCAGAAAGGTATTCATGTTACATGGTTTGCCTTAGACTATAGTCAGCGATAGAGATAGTCGGTTCATGAGCAACTTTTGGTAGGAGTTGTTTAGACTTTGTGGAACCGAATTGACACCCAGTACCAGCTACCATCCATAGACAGATGGGCAGACGAAGATCGTCAATAAGTGGGTGGAAGGATATCTGCGCAATTATATAGCTGGATAGCAGAGAGCTTGGGTGAGGTGGATATACCTCTGTGAGTATTGTTATAATTCTACTCACCACATGACTATACAGATGACGCCCTTTATGGCATTATACGGGCATGAGGTGCCCAACCTTTTGGATTTGGTGCTGAGTGATAGCAGAGTGCCTAGCACAGGTGATATGTTACAAGATCAACAAGATATTATGAGGTCTCTCAGAGACAATATTCAGTGGGCACAGAATCAGCAGAAGCAGTATGCTGATCAGAAAAGGGTTGAGCGTTCCTTTGCAGTGGGTGACATGGTGTATCTCATGTTACAGCCTTACCGACAGTCCACTATGTGGAAGAGTGGTGCAGAGAAGTTGAAACCTCGTCACTATGGTCCATTCCGAGTCATCAGACGAGTGGGCGAGGTTGCATATGAGTTAGATTTACCGGCGGATAGCAGGATTCACAAGGTGTTTCACGTTTCTCACTTGAAGAAGGCGTTGGGTCAGAATGTGATTCCCTCTCCAGTACTGTCACCCCTTGATGACGAGGGGAAGTTGATATTAGTGCTTGAGACCATCCTCAATGTTAGAGAGAGACATCTTCGGAGGCGGGTCATCCGAAAGTATTTGATTAAATGGAGAGACTTGTCGGTTGAGGATGCTACATGGGAGTCAGAGGAGATTTTACAGCATCCAGAGCTGAGATTGTTTGAGGACAAGCAATTTCAGGGAGGGCGGACTGTAATGTCCCCTTCCTAGGCAGTTCAGGTGATTCAGGGGTTAGCCTATCATTCAGACCCTCGTAGGCTGACAAATGTGTTTAGAGGGTTATTTTGGCAGTTATCCGGCGTTTGGGGACACTACTCCATCAGTTGATTCAAGTTTTGGGCCTTGGCAGAGACTTATAGAGTCAGATTCAAGCACTTACTATTTATAGTAAGTTAGGTAGAAAGGGGTTGCTATTTTGGGCAGGGCACCTGGTTCAGTTGATCAACTCAGTTTCGACCCAGTTTGATAGTTTGGTGAGCAGATAGTGAATATCAAAGCATTTAATGATATTGGGAGAAATATTAAAGTTGTGACTTTATAATATAAAATCAATTAATTAAATATTAAAATATCAATGGAATAATATAAATATTTAAAACTTTATATTAAAAAGGGCGATTATTGATGATTTATTTATTCATTAATCATTTTAAAAAAGGGACGCCATACTATAGTAATTTCTCCTAAGTTCAAAGACGCGAATTTAATGATTTATTAAATGCTTCTTAAGTTGCTTTTTTGGGTCGAACTTGTGAAGAGTTTATATTTCACTTCAAGGCAAATCGAACTTCATTGTGAATTATTCTAATTTGTCTTATTTTCTCTCTGAGAACATTGGGGTTTGTGAAACAAGGGTTTCTGCAAATCATTGGATTTTGGAGAATGTTCCTCTTCAGAATCAGACATACTGAGGCTGTGAGATACCAGTTGAAGCTTGTCAGTTGAGTGGCTTCATTTAGAAGTCATTACAGAGATTATTGTGAAGTTTTCAATAAAGGATTTGGATTGATTTCTTTCGAAAAGAGAATCTTTACATTGGCAGTGGTTTATCCAACATCTGGCACAAATTCCAAGGTTGTACGGATTTCTTTATTGCTGGTTCAAGCCGTACTTTGCAACAGCAGGGCCATACTTTTCCTTCAGGCAAAAACGCCTTGCCTTTTTGCTAGGTTTCTCCTCCAGTGGTGGCGCCATGATGATTTGAGGGTTTTGCATTGATTTATGTGAGGGAGATCTCTGTTTCCTGTGCTAGCCGTACCATTCTTTCATCATTTAGGCGGCTGCAACAAATACCAAGTTCTTCATTAAATATTATTGCCTTTTTATTTGCATGTCTGGATTTCGCCTTTGTAAGCATTCAGCAAGATCAATAAATTATTCGCCTTCAAATAAGAAGTTATTTTCCTTCATATTTTGTCTTCTAGTATTTAATTTATATTTTTCAAGTATTTATTCCCAAAATCGCACCGTTTCATTATTTTGCAAAAGCCTAAAAAAAAATCACAAAATACAACAAAACAAACAAAACATTGCAGTATCGTCAGAAGTCAGGGTTGAGAGACATCTGGTCTCTTACAAGGAGATAGGATAGTTTTAGCGTTAGTCTAGTCGTAGTTAAGATTTGCGGAAACCAGAGAAAACCTTAGCTGCAATGTATTCGGTTTTATAACCTTGTGCCTCTACTAGCTGAGTCAAAAAGATAGGAATTTAGAATACTTTACTTTTTACACATATCAGCAAAAGAGGGAGCTTCTCCTCCTAATTTGAAGAGCATTTAATACTGTGCATAGTTGTTTGTTTCCAATACGAACTCCAGAGGTGCGAATTGAAACGCCAACAAGACCATAATGCATGAGAAAATGAAGTCATTGATAGTTAAGGATGGATACCTTAAAATCCATTATGACAATGAAGATTGTGAGAACACCAAAACATGGAGGTTCCACTATGAAAACATCAAAGATTGGAAGAGTGACAAGGAATGGAGTCAAGAGCCTAATAGAGATGTGATTATCTCTGATAAGTTTGCTATATATGCAGGTATAGGTCAAAATTGTATGAGGAAGATTGACACCAAGAAGAAAGAAAGTTGCTCATTTGGAGAGCATGCTAAAACAAGTCAATACTTATAATTCCAAAGAAGATCATGGGATCTAAGACAATATAAGGATCCGAAAGAAGGAAAGAAAGGTGAACCGATGAATGATAGAGATGGAGAAATCATAAACAACAATAACAAGGTCAGGAAGCAACAAGAAAAGATGAAAAATTCATGAGCAGGAGCCCATAAAACGTTTCAAGTGTTGTACTCTGATATAGGAGCATAGGCTCAAAACCAATCAAGTGACTTTAAGAGATGGAAAGGAGGACATTTTCATGTTTTAAAGTGGTCTTGCAGGTCAAGACATCCATTTAAGTCATTTGGATAAGGGTTTCCCATTTTTCTGCTAAAATGGACTATTTGAAAATTCAAGCTGTATAAGGACTTTTGGAGGCCTGAAACATGAACATGAAAGGTGTCAAGAGGTTAAAATGACCTTGAAAGTCTCATAGCACATATATATATTCTTTCATATTGTAAAACCACCTTGACATGTTGTCAAGAGGTGAATGAGTGTAGTGAGAAGCAAAAGGGTAAGTTGACTAGGTCTAGATGGATAGGGATGAGTGGATAAAGGTTATAAGTTTGAAATCAAAAGTTATAGGGATGAAGTCTGTGTGGTATTAAGGAGATAACAATGTTTTTTATTCAAGGAAGTGGTTGAATAACTTTAGGAGAGGTTGAGTTTGTTTAGGAGCAACTTTAGAGGTTGCCAAAGATAGCAAAGACTAGTTTTTTGTATCTAATCCATTGAAGAAGGCAATGGGAGATGTATGTGGGTGTATAGGAGGTGTGGAGAAGGTGTGAAGGCATTGTATTTAGAGTTTACTGAAGGAATAAGCAAGTGATTATAGTTGTGTATACTCTGTTGCATGTTTTCTTGTATTTTTGGTATCTAAACTTCCATATAGACCCTTAGACCCTTAACTTGAGCACTGTGATATTCCATGAGGTGTAATATATGTGAACAGATTTAATCCAATGAGTTAGACCCCTTGAAGCAACTTATTTTGCATTTTATAGCAAACTGAGTACTCTTGGCCAGTGAGGAGGCAATTTTAGTAAATTTTGATTTTCTCCCAATTCCACCCTTCAAATCTTCTCAAACTTGGCGGACACCATATACAGGTATATACAGAAATACAGGAAAGATTTCAGAGGTTGGTCACACATGTAAGTGCCATTTTGAATAAGCCCTACTCTATTTGGCCTAAAGAAACCCTGTTTTAGTGTATTTTTGAGAATTCTTGTGTTGGGTGAGTGATTTATGCAAGGGAAGTGTTTAGACATGTTATATATGCCTATTTACACCTTCCCTATCAATCTCGGGGTTTAAATCCACATTACAGTCCCCAACATAGGCCTAATTTGACTGTAACAGTCAAGTTTTTTTCCTATTCCGTAGAAAACAACCCTAGCTCATTTTCACATATGTTTTATAAGGACGAAAAGGGTATCCAAATCAGGTCTCAGATCTTCATTATCAGGTGTATGCAGGAAGTTATGACCGGAAAGGTCTCTGAGAAGGGCTACAAGCTCCTAGGCCACTTACAAGGCAAGTACATGTTATACTGATCACAGAGCTCTGCCCATGCATGGAAAAGGTTGGTATAGTGAATTTAAGCATGCTTGAGTGTTTTCAAGCCATTTGAATCTCTATAAGACTTCCAATCAAGATTTGGTCTTGTTTTAAGCCTAGAGAGAAGCTAGTGTGAGCTAGTGAGAACTTGAATTGCTTAGTTCATTGCATGAACATACCTTGTTGAAGTCATATGATCCAGTGCAGATCTCTAGACACGGCATGAAGGTTATGAGTCATGTGAATAGACAAGGCATGATAGGTTGCAAGCAAGTGTTCAAGGTATAAAGAACCAAGTTGATGTGAGTATGGCTGAGCTAGGATGGCATCAGTATATGTACAAAATGAATAGGCTAAAACAGAAAAACATGAATGGTATGGTAAATTCAATGAAGGACTCGATATAAAGACAAGATCTTGACCTTCAAGCCGACTTGCAATACAGAGGTTCCAAACTTGCCAAGGTAGTTTAACCTTTAGAACATATAATGAGACATCTCAATATACATTTAAAAGCAAGAGAGACATAGTAAATTTCATTGAGTGAAAAATGAATTCTGGATTAACAATAACAGTTGGTGAATAGCAATTTCAGCAATAGATAGGATAAACAATTATAATTTGTTTTAACTAAGTAAAAAAACACTTATTTATACTTTTTTTTATAGAGCAACATCATAAAAATAAAATGAATTAAACTAACTAAACTTTTATAATAATTATTGTCGTCTTCTTTATAAGATGCAAGCTTTGTTACACATTATCTCATCCACTAAAGCTAAAATCTAAACCATGCATTAGTCTATTAAATTGGCCATATAAATGATTACAAACTATCACTTTATGCTCACATCTCTTGCATGGTGAAATTGACAACCTAACAATAGTTACTCTAAGATAAAAATAGAGGAGGCAAAAAATAGAATATGCTTTGGCTCAAAATAGCAAACTCAAAATACACTCTCCTCGTTAAAAATAATGAGATATTTTTAGTGTAGGTTAAAGATAGATTTTTTGAATGGCAGCTCTGAATGATTCTGAGGAAGCTCTCATGGCTCCTCTAAAACCCTTCAACTTGGACAATTTGATATATAATGTCCCCTTATAGGATTTTTAGGAATTATATTTTTTTTGTATTTTCTGATATATGTAGTGCTGGAATAAAGATGAAATACTGAACACCCATACTGAACTGCAATACGAACAACCCTATGTGATTGAAATATATATATCACTAGCACTGCTTGTGGAATATAACATACAACTATTACCAACTCTAACTTCATTGATAACTGATGAACTACTGCAATATCCCAAATTGTATGGGCTGATAGCCTGATATAGACAATTATGTAGCTATATGAACTGGTGGAGAATGTAATATGCAGCAGTACGAATTTGATAACGAGCAACAAATTACTAGTACAGTTCTGATTAGTAAATATCAGCAAATCCCATCATGAATTAGCCAAATAAAAAAGATTCCTAGAGGAATAATGGGGAGTTGAATCAATCAAATATATTATGATCAAATGCCGAAAGGATTGAATGAATGGCTACAACTACCTACCATGATGATATCTAGCAACCCCCTTATACCAAACAAACATGCAAATGATGGCTGTATGGACTGTGGATGATTAAATCAAAAAATATAACATCAAATCCAGATTTGAATTCAAGCAAATATTACACAGAATTTCTACATTGGTATGGCCTAATACTATTTTTCAATAACTGTTGCAAGATCTTCTAACAGTCTGCTATATGGAAACCACAGATTACTTACTTGTTGATCCCTGGTGATTGGTTTGCAATTCAGATGCTAGAAAGGTATGACACCTAATTTATATTGTACGGTTCGCTTTAGGCGAGTAGGGCAACCAAGAACTTAATTGATTCCCTTCAACCTTTAAACTTATTCATTGAAATATGATCGCTGGAAATATGAATATGGGCTGCGTCTGTGTTGTATCACTCTTCCATAATTGTTGGGATCAGTTCCAGAGCATGGCAGTATCTTCTACTTACGGTACAGATCCATCAGAATTACAACAGCATTGGGTCTCTAGTAAACAATAAAAAGATATGTTATGGCAATCTAATACAAATAATTAGCCAAAAATAACAATACTATGAGTCCATAGCAGCAAAAATCTTTTGGGGAAAAAATTGGCAAACCAAAAGTATAAAATTTTTTGAAAAAATTGGGAAAAAATCGTATTTAAAAAAAAAGGTAAAAAATTGTAGAACAAGAGATGAAAACTATTTTTTTTCAAATTGAAAGGCATTTCCATAGCATAAAGATATAGAGAGCAAATAAAATAAAGAGTTTAACTAATGAATTGTAAAAAATAGATTTTTGTAGATTATATTCATATCGCTGATTACATTGCATTGCACATCTTTCAAACTCAAAGCATTACTTCACATTGCATAACTAATAACTAGATGCTGTTAGATGACAAAATTTCAATTACAATATAGTTTTTACAAAGTCAACCTAAGCAGTTATGCAATTAATTCACATTGCATAACTAATAACTAGGAGCAGCTGCCAATTGCATTTGCTTGCCATGGCATTCCATGAAACCACATTTCTTTGATGCATTTTTTCGAACAGTTCATTGCCTTGTCTATGCTACCACATTTTTCATACATGTCTACCAAAACTTTTTATCAAACAGTTCATTGCTTTGCTGCTATGGCTAAAACTTTTGCTTGTCATGGCATTCCATCACCATGAGACCACATTTCTTTGAGGCATTTTTTCAAACATTTCACTACCTTGTCTATGCTATTGCTTACTATTATGCTTTGATAGATTTTTTCCAAGCATCCATAGCTTGTTTGAAAGCACCTGTTTTAGGCTTTTAGCCATAGTAGCAAGGTAGTGAAATTGTTTGATAAAATGCTTTGGTAGACATGTATGAAAAATGTGGTAGCATAGACAAGGCAATGAACTATTTGAAAAAATGCCTCAAAGAAATGTGGTCTCATGGTGATGAAATGCCATGACAAGCCATAGACATGGTAGTGAACTGTTTGAAAAAATGCCTCAAAGAAATATGGTCTTATGGTGATGAATGCTAAGACAATCAAGTTGCTATGGATTGTCATGGCATTCCATCACCATGAGACCACATTTCTTTTAGACATTTTCTCAAACATTTCATTGCCTTGTCTATGCTACCAAGATTTTACACATGTCTACCAAAAGCGCTTTATCAAACAGTTCATTGCCTGGTTATGGCTAAAAGCTCAAACAAGTGCTTTCGAATGCTTTATGGATGCTTGGAAAATCTATCAAAGCATAATAGTGTTATTAGATAGATTATATAATGAACTGTTTGGAAAATGCCCCATGAACGTGTTCATGGTGATGGAATTATGACAATCCACAGCATCTGCTTATCATGGCATTCCCCATCACCATGAGACCACATTTTTGAGGTATTTTTCAAATGTAAATATTGCCTTTGTCTATGCTACTACATTTTCCGTATATGTCACTAAAGCATTTTATCAAACGTTCATTGCCTTTCTCGCTATGGCTAAAAGCTTCAAATGTGTGCTTTCATCGAAGCTATGGATGCTGAAAAAATCTATCAAAGTATAGGTTAATAAGATAGATACAGTACGAATTGGTTGAATTGAAGAAATGTGGTCCGGGGCTGCTTGTCTCCGGTATTTCATCACCTTGAGACCACATTTCTTTTGGAGGCATTTTTCAAACAATTCACCGCCTGTCTATGCTACCACATTTACATACATGTCTACCAGCATACAGTGTGTGAAGGTTAGTAGATAGTATGGTGAACTGTTTGAAGATGCTCGAAAAGAAGCTTTCATGGCGATGGAAACGCCATGACAAGCAAATAGCATTTGCTTGCCGCGGCATTCCACTCATGAGACCACATTTCTTCGAGGCATCTTTTCAAACAGTTCACCGCCTTGTCTATGCTACCACATTTTTCATACATGTCTACCAAGCATTTTATCAAACAGTTCACTTTCTTGCTGCTATGGCCAAAAGCCTAAAACAGGTGCTTTCGAACAACCTATGGATGCTTGGAAAAATATATCAAAGCATAATAGTAAACAGTAGCATAGACAAGGCAGTGAACTGGTTGAAAAAATGCCTCAAAGAAATGTGGTCTCATGGTGATGGAATGCCATGACAATCCATAGCAATTTGCTTGTCATGGCATTCCATCATCAGAAGACCACATTTCTTTGAGGCATTTTTTCAAAAGTTAACTGCCTTGTCTATGCTACCACATTTTTCATGCATGTCTACCAAAGCATTTTATCAAACAGTTCACTGCCTTGCTGCTATGGCTAAAAGCCTAAAACAGGTGATTTCAAACAAGCTATGATTCCTTGGAAAAATTCTATCAAAGCATAATAGTAAGCAACAAGCTATGGTCTCATGGTTTTTTTCTGCGTGAAAATCAGTGTGATTTTGTTCGCATTTTTTTCAGGTTTTAAACACAATTTTTTTTTGGCAATTTTGCAGTTTGAAATGGTCAACAATTTTTTCAAAAAATCGGGGAAAAAATCATCCAGCCTGCAGATTTTTTAAAAATTGGGATTTTTTGCAGATTATTGCTTCTATGAGTATGACAATTCTCAGATAAGCAATAACAATCACACGGACAGGTTAATAGGAGCAGTGATCACAGTAATATGAAATATATGCAAACACTAAATGAGAATTGAACTAGCAACACTTGATTTATATTGCAATAAAAAGATGGGCAATGCCCTAGTACATTTGATATCAAATCTTCCACACACCATCTAAAATCTTCAACAATATCACTGATATCAAAATTTGCTCGCAAAATCAAATTGCTCCAGCACAATCATGATTCTTGATGTAGAATCACTTCAATTGGATATAAGGGTTTTGTCCCAAAATCCACAATGAATCCAAGGGGGTTTTTGTCCCAAAATTCACAATGAATCGAAGAGGGTTTTTGTCCTTAGGAATTCACAAACCAAGGGTTTTCATACTCGAATGTTTCAAACTCCAAATTGAAAGGAATAATGAATGGCATAATCAGATGATTTGCTTTGAGCCTTGACCTTTATTTCATAGGTGTCCACTTTGGCCCTCTATTTAATTTTAATTTGCTTTCCCCTCCAAGTATTTGAAAATACTTTTAAATTACATCCAAAGGTCCTTTTTAAATTACATTTTGAATAAAGTGTTAAAATGCTTCTTTAAATATTACATATGCCTTATAATAATATTTAAGTTGCCCATTTGAAAATAAAGTTATTGGGCCCAACTTAAAAATATTTTTGAATTCTTTGAGTCCTAAAAAGGGAACACGACATGATAATTGAATTCTTTTACTGTAGACTTCTCCATGAACGATTCCATTGATCTGAATCTAAAATGCTGTCTCATCGATTTACTTTGTGAGCTTCTTTAATCACCTCCTCAGCTTGATCAATTTATACTAGCTTGGAATATCACAAGCTTTTCACCCTTGTATAATTTCAAGCATTAAAGACGGTGTCCTTCAATTGCATCATTGTCCTAGCTAAAAATAAAAGCCAATATAGCTAAGTTTATGAAATTAGTCAACTATTTTGATGTCAACTTTCCTTATCATCATTTTATATTCAATATCTGCTACATACTTCCTTTTCGGCTTCCACCTAGGCACTGACTTCTTTTTATAATATTGTTTTTTCTTTTCCTTTGCTAATTGAATGTTTGTATTTACTAGCTGCTGCTTTGGACACAGCTTTTAACTTGTGCTGTTTGGATTCCATTTCTTATGTAGGACAAAATTTGAATGGTGTGCTATTAAAAGTCTCAAATCATGCTTTCATTGGGAGTGAGTTCCATTTTGTTGGCATCACTTTAGCTGACCACATAATACTTTTTGTCGTTTCTGAGGTGCGAGTCACTTAGCAAAATCATTTGTCTTTTCCTTCCAGGCAAAACTTCACATAGCTAACTGCCATTTTGTAGGCTGAAAAACTATCCTAAAAGTGTGCTTTCTTTGATCTTTCAAAGGTGTGATCTTATAACTTTCACCACTGCAGTTAGAAAATGACAAAAGTTTTACAAAATGTACACTTTACTAATATTTTGCAGGTGTGACTTACATGGGTTGACCATAAGTTTCAAAAGAAGGAAAATATTTTTCAAAAACTGCACTACTGTAGCAATCCTTATCCAGCACATCTTTCCTTGGGAGCGCTATTTTAAAAATTTGACAAATATTACAAAATGTGTGCCTAACTTTCATTTTAACTCAGGCATGAATCCCTTATACTGACCACCATTCATCTTTGTGCTGATTGGACTACCACCTCTTAGAACAAGACAAACAAACTTGTTTTCCTGGCTAGAACTCTTTGGCATGATTTACTCCAACTAGACCACCTCTTTGCAAAAGACAAGGCACAATTTTCTTAATCTGGATGTGACCTTATTTGCTGACTAGGATATTCTGTCTTCATCCTTGGTTCAATTTTCATTTGAATATTTTTTACTTTATCTTTGATTGAGTATGATTTGTCCATGTTGGTGCCATTCACTTATCATCCTAACTGTAATATCCCCAACTCCGGGTAGGTGGTCTTTTGGTGTTTAATCTCTACTGGTTAACAATGCCGTGCATGTTGTCAACCGAGAATAATTCCCAGATTTCTAGAAAGGAATGCGATTTCACAATATTTCCAATTTTACTGAATATATGAACATAAGTTCCCAGATTTCTATACAGAAATGCAGAACATTCAAATTGAATATGGACAGATCATTACTATATCCAACCACTCTTTTATATATATTCAGTGTCTGATATATGTTAATTCATATACATTCAGAACAGTGGCTCAGAAGATTCCTATGATCTTTTCTGGTGGTTACTGAATTCGCTTGCACTTATATAGATATATTGGGCAAATCCCAATATATTGACTCATTCAATACACTCACAAACAGATATTAAGAAACAGCCGATCGCATGTTATTCATCAGGACCAGACAGGCAGGAGTCATTATTGTTTTCTATTCATCATCATATATTTGTTGCAGGAGCATTAATTATATCATAATATCTGTAATTACATACCCGTTATGTCATGGTTCGCCCAACATGTACAAAACCTGAAATCTTTGTTGATAGCTATATTGGATATGTATGATATGCTCCGACTTGACACTTATTTAATTATCACGATTCCTCTATGAAATGAGCCAGACCACACCAAACTTCGAATATACATCCCAGTTGTCTCTACTGACTGGAAACGATACACAATTCCTGGAGCAATTTGTCGAATCATTCCATGTCAGTTTGCAGATGCACATTCCAAACTATCGGCAGTTAAGATGAGACACAGAAAGGACCAATGTAGTAGGGGCTTCTTTGCTGACTAATATTGTATACAAAACTGACATAATACTATCGAATGCATTTGATAAACCAAGGCCCAATGGTGAATTGTCGTGGATACAACAGAAGCGGCGCCAGATACCAGAATAATGATTCTCGGTAATGACACCCGGAATGTTAGTATCGACAGATATTATTAAGTAGATATGCCGACTTCTCCTTCACAACGGCAAGAGTAATCTCCAACCACTCTGGAATCTTTCATTTGCTCTTGCCTGACAACCCCTTCAGGTAATTACACTCGTTCTTCTCCAGAAATACATGACTCCATGTTTATGTGGCAGTCTTATGATTCTCGATATAGGGATGGAATGCTGTGCCACTGAGAGGTCGATCTTCCTCAATATTTGAATATGTATTTACGTTAATAGTCATATATACTAAGAAACATGATAATAGGATCACTCACAATATTAGATAGTCTTCGCTCCAATAAGAATGTTTGAATGATTCCGCTCAATGAAAATGAATACTCAGCATTATATGACAGCGCCAGTAATGACGGTTGCAATTCGATGTTTATTTAATTCCCAATGAATCATTCCTATGAGTATTCACAGCACAATGAACTGTATTGACTATTGCTCACAGTAGGAACCACAGTTGCCGGAAGGATATAAATACAATCCATATAGTGAAGATCAAAAACTGTGTAAGCATCCAAAATATAATAAATCACTGCAATTGGCCAAACTGGGTTTTCGTCTGAGAATGACCCCCGAAGTCTGAGAGTTTCCGTTCTCAGATTTCTAGATATCAAAACACAACAATAGTCATTTCTCTGTGATAATTCTTCAGACCCCGAACATACCGATATAGTCAGCCACTTTCAGCTTCACAAACTGAATCATTATTTTAAAGACTTTACAAATCATAAAGTATTATATTAATGACTTTTATAAAGTCTTAATATAACTAATTAATTAAATAATTAAAATGCCTTCTAAAATTAGTAAAGACAATTTTAATATTTAATTAATTAATCAAATTTCTTCTTCAAAGGCGTATTCAAATTGGGGACATCACACTAACATTCTTTTATCTGCAATCAGGAATTTACAATGCTTCATACAAAATGCACCACAAGTAATTTGAATTGTCATTTGGCATTTGATTCCTTTTTTCTGGTTGGATTGCCATTTATTCCTTACTATGATGCAAGTTGAATTTCGTGCTTACTAGAGCAGTCATCACTTTTAAAGAATGCTGTTAGATTTTTTTATATATTATCCAATACATGTTTAGCTCCAAGTTGTAGTCACCATTTTTCAGAAGTAATTTATGTTGATCTTGAAACATATGGGACCATGATCAATTTGTAAAAACTTGGTAGTCTAAAAAATTTGACCATGTCAAGACACCATCGTCACTCATCGGGAATGACTTGACATGTAGTTGATCAATATATTGACAATGAAAAGTGAGCATCATGTAATACAATTGTCGAGCTTCGGTTTGGGTACAACATTGGTGTTGTTTGTTGGACCATGGTGTATACTTGGAAGAGAACCACAAAATCTTTGGTTTTGCAAGTAGACCAATGTTTTATTAGCTGGACAATGGAGTCAAACTATTCCTAGATCACTTGAATGATGAACAAGTTGGATCATCTAACTAATCACAAAACACAATTTTTACATTACAAAATGGGGAAATACAATATGACAACAAAAATATCATGAATTGGGAAACACAACATAAAACAATATGGAAAACAAAAACACTCTTTTATGCATGGGAACCAAGGGAAACTAGGTTGTTTACACAAATCCATCTAAAGGCTTAGAAAATTAGTAACCTCCTTGTGAGCTGGACAATGGAGTCAAACTATTCCTAGATCACTTGAATGATGAACAAGTTGGATCATCTAACTAATCACAAAACACAATTTTTACATTACAAAATGGGGAAATACAATATGACAACAAAAATATCATGAATTGGGAAACACAACATAAAACAATATGGAAAACAAAAACACTCTTTTATGCATGGGAACCAAGGGAAACTAGGTTGTTTACACAAAACCATCTAAAGGCTTAGAAAAGTAGTAACCTCTCCTTGTGAGCTAAGAATCCAATCATGATAGTACATAGCTTGAAATTTTTTGCAAAACTTTCTCAAAGATCCAAGATTTAGTTGGTAGGAATGATCTTGCATTGAAAAATTCAACTTGAATTGGTTGATGTGGATTGGTTTCTGATGGCCTTCTTCTATAAGGAAAAACCTCTTCAACCAGTGTAGATATTGTCTCCTTCTAAAGATATTGTTGATGTGATTTTTATGACCGCACCAATCAGCAGAACGAAGTTGTCCGAAGGCTACTCCATTCTCTCTTGATCAAAGTATTCCATGCGCTAAGATTGCAAGAAAGTTCGCACGTTCAACTCCAAGGTTCCGAAATACTTAGAATACCCTCAATTGGTTTGATGTGAATTGCTGTTTTCACGAGGGGACTTACACAATTGTTCAGAATACTTGCAGTTAACAGATATATGCTTTGAAGGGAATTTTCGTGTGAATGATTTAGCCTTGAAGTGCGAGTTTCCTAAAGCTAACCAAAAGTATGCGGAATTAAAATGGATGCAAGGTTTAGAAGATCTAAATTCTAACCTAAATGCAAGGGGTGTTAGGCTCAATTTCAATGAACTTCGACCAAACGTTGTCTAGCCTCCTGTTGGACAGCTTCGACAAGGTTTGTGCAATCTTCAAAGGAGAAAAAGGATGTTCAAATCACGATTCAACGATGCAAGTACCATCACAACGATGCATAGCTACACATGAATCTTGATCGAAGTTAAGTATAAAGCATTCCAGTTGACCACGCAGGACAAGCTTACCATCAGTAAGATTGTTAGTGGTATGGACTAAAAAAGCTCACTTACATCAAACGTAAACACCCATAACTAACTATTTGCATGAAAATTAAGTCCTACTTGAATTCGAAGGAAGAAGAAACCTCACAAACTACTCACAACAAAAGTTGAGTTCACCATCAATGAAATGCTTTTATTATGATTAGCTTTCGTGACAATTCCTTACAAAAATTCTCAAAGGGAGAATTCCCCTTCTCCTTCAAACAATGCAATGAAAACTATTCTAACTCCAAAAAAATGTCTACTCTCTATTCTGCTCTGATATCCAACTGATTAACTACTAGTGTACAAATGAGGGGACTCCCCTTTATATAGCTGGCCAACCTCAACGGATGGTCCATATCAAATTACAATGGAGGGCTCAGATCGAGCCACCTCAGCCCTAGACAAGATTAACCCTAAAAACCGCCAGAAGGTGGAGGAGTGGCGTCATTAATGATCCCAAAAATAGCAGATTCCTCCTTGACCACTATGGGCAATTAATGCCCACTATCCTTCTAGAAGATTCTCGTCCATGACCTTGTTTCCACTGCTCTTTTCTCTGACCGCGTAAGCTATGAACCGGGCCAGCACTGAATCAACTTCCTCCTTAGAAATCGCCGGAGTAAGATTGAGCTGATATTCAAGAATACCCACCATCTGCTCTTGCCGATCACAAGTCTTCCTCCAAGTCTCAATAGACTCCTGTGTGCTTTGAATAATTGCTGAAAATGTAGAGATATTCTCAAAGTCGAGCTGAGAAAACATCCTCATCTTGGAGAAGAAAGGCTGCAACCTTGCCTTCAATCCATCCACCTCTACCTCCTCAGGAGCTAGCCTCTTGGCGAACAATGCATCCAATGTATTGAGGATGCCCTCGTGAATATTTCTCATCGCCTTCTTGATTTTGGAAGACTCTGTAGCTGCCATGTCAAAGAAGCCCTTCCCAGTGAATGCAGCCGAATGCCATCCAAGAAAATCATACCTGTCCCCATCCTGGATCACCCCTGCATTGACCAAAGTTTGCGTGGGCACACGCATCAGAACAGCAAGGCGAGGAATAGTCTTGTCTTGGAATATATGGGTGTCAGCCCAAGCTTGCTCGACACCATCCAAGCGCGAGAGGATACCAGACGCCCTCTGAAAAGAGGAGACAAGATCAGCCATGAATTTCTTTGCTTCAGTGCGAACATCGCCTATCCACTTATCTCCCTCTCGAATAGCCCTCTTCATTTCCTTGAGCCCACTGATTGATTCCCGTGGCAACTCAGGCGGAAGCTCTACCGCTGGGTTCTCTTGAGCACCTGGACGTGCTAGATGTTGCACATATCCGACCAATGCCTTGTGCTCCTTCGTCAATCTCTTATACTTTCCCTCCTTTTTCACCAGCCTGTCCTTCAATGCTTGGAATGAACTTTCAGCTTCCTCAACCACTTGCACTCCAGAAGGACGTCCCAATTCAATTGTGGTGACGGTGTAATTCTCTGGCATTGCGTCACTTAAGTCATGATCCTCCCTTGGAACAACAATAGGGAGGGTGCGCGAACCGGCCTCATTAGTCTCCATTTTCGAATACTTCCTTGCCCTCTTCCTTTTCGGTGACTTGTTCTATTTAGAAGCTCCTCCATTTCAATTGCCAGGTCAGCATCATCGTCCTGATCTCTCCTTATTGCATGTGAGAGCCAATTACGCTGAGTGTCGTAAACAATAAGGGGCTGCTCTTCAGTTGCCTCCACTTCACGAACTTCCTCTCGAGCAGTATTTTGTTGGGGCTCATCTATCTCCATTTGCTGATCACTCTCCTCATGAGCTCCAACCCTTGATTCTATAATATCCTCTTCCTCGAAAACTGTCCTAAGCGCATGATCAAAGTGGCTATCCGTTTCCGTCTCTTCCCCTTCATTTGGCTAATTGGCACCTTCAGGAGCATTAGCACTCTGACTGTCTAGCTCTCTTGGCATTGGTTGGTTAACTTCTCCAACCTCTGGCGCTTCATTCATTCGAACCCTCTAATCCGCAAACAGCGAGACTTCGCGCACGCTGGAGGAATGTGTCAACAACTGAGTAGATGATGTATCCTCCGATCCCTGAGGTTCCGGCTGAATAGGTTCTTCCTGCTGTTGTGGCTCCACAACCTGGGCAATTTGTTTCTTCCCCTTTGCCAACACCGGTGGCCTTCTATCACCCATGAGGTTGTATGAAAGGGCAATTGATCTTCTCCTCAATCTGCGAATGTGCTCCTCTACCCAAGTCCTTGTAAAAGCCAAGACGGGAATAGACAAAGTGTCTAAGTCCGTAATCTTCGGCTCAGCCCAATCTGGTGGTGGGATTGGTGTGTTCTTTATCAATTCATAATCTGGGTGAATAAGTTTGGTATCCTCATCAACCTGGTCCGGGACTTGGACCACTTCGCATTCTCTGATTAATTTAAGAGGCAACCTGGAGAACATTCTTTTTCTAATCTCAACTTTGTCTCCAACATTCACCCAAAAATCCTCCAAGTGAGCCCTATGCCTGTACTCCTCACCTTGCACTGTTCCAATCTTTCCTCGAGGATCAAAATCCTGCCGGCTGGTATGGAGAGTTAACTGATAGAAGCGCAACTCATCTTCTGCCTCCTTGGCTGCCTGCAAAGAAGGGCACTCCTCAAGCGAGTTTCCCAAAACAATGGGAAAGTGCAAACCTCCCTTCTTCTTCCTTCTTATAATTTTGTCATAGGCCACCAGTTGCCTAGACAGCTCAAGCATAATTATTCTATTCGTGGGGTACCTCGGTAGTCGGTAGACGTATGAACTGTACCCCGACAGCCTTAAATAGGTGAACTTTGGGAATTGGACGAACCAAAACCCATACTCTTCTATCAACATTTGCGCCTCTTCAGATATCCTTTGTTGCAATCTCCGCTGAAGGGTCCTCGTGATATACATTGTGAAAGCATCATTCACCCTCTCGAAGTCAGCGGTGCTTGTGAGATGCAACTGCCTACAAGATTCATGAATCTTGAACTGATTAAAACCACACCCAATCGGCTCTTGGTATGCCAACCCCTTGTATTTTGTCATCCGAGCTAGCATGTAGATAACATACGAACTCATGTAGAACGTTTTCGTTCTCCTTAGATTCCGAAACTGCTCATCAATGTTGTCGCTGATCATCTGAGCCCAATTCACTTCCACCTTTCCTTCAAGCACCACGCTGATATAGAACATCCATGGTTCGAACACATATGCCTGCGGGCTGCCGTTAACTCAATTGAGCAACATGATTATATCACAGTATTCCTACTTCAGCTCCTCTGAAATTATTTGCTTTGGCAGCCTAGCAGCAGGAGGCTTTGGCTTTCTCATCCAGGTGGTGTTGATTCTCTTCATGCATTTCTCGAAAGATGTGGCATACATCTTATCAGCCTTTTCCTTGGATTTGTATAGCATCTTATTTGTAGCCAGGATCCCGAATGCCTCACCAATTGCATCAGGTGCAAGGTTGGCCAACAACGTGCCATCCGGAGAAACAATCGTCCGATGGTCTGAATTGTAGAAGTTTGCGCACTCCATAATCAGCTCTGGACATCGAACCGCTGGTTGGAACCCGGCTGCTGCATATAATCCGCTCTTCACAATGTTGTGTGACACTTCCGTCGGAGGATTGCCACCTTGCCCATATATCCTTCGCATGAAGGCCTCGAGGTTGAAAGACCCGAGGTTGGTATCAGTCACATTCCCGAACTTTGACACGATCTTAGACTCCAGAATAAAAGATTTCTTTAAGCTCTTGATGATCGCCTGCTTGGAGGCGTTTTCTTTGATAGCTTCATTATTTCCAGCCTTAGCTCCAGCTTTGCTTGTTCCAGCAACATTAGTTTTTCGTCCTTCAGCCATCTGCAAAACGAGAAGCAAACATTACACTTCAAACTTTTAAAATAAAAACTATGAGAGATGGCTGGCGAATGGAGTTGGCTGCGAAAAGAAAAATAAAATTAATAACTCCAGTAGTAAACTCCAACTCCAAATCTCGATAAATTCAAACTTCGAAATATAAAACTCCAAACTTCAGCAATTTGCAGCCAAAAGAATTTTCAGCTCTTCGGAAGAAATCAACTTCGCAATTTCAGCTTCGGAAAATACTTCAAGTTTCAGCAACTTTCAACAATTTCAAATCAGCAACTTTGAAAGTTTAAAATCAGCAAGTTCAAAAGTTTTAAATCAGCAACCTTCAACAATCTCTACTTCCGATTTGATTCTTTCTAAACATTTAGCAACTTCAGAAAATTTAAATCTCAACAACTTTCAAACTTTCAGCAACTCCAAATCTCGAGAAATTCGAACTCCTTGAAAAATCGAATTCAACACCTCCTCTCACTTTCAGCAACTCTCAACTTCGAATTTACTCACAGCTCAATAATCACTCTCAACTCTCCAGCACAAATCTCAGCTTCGAATTTTGTGAGTAGAAATGAAAATCCTCGAGGTTTTTATAATTGAAAGCTGGTGCTTATTTTAGCAAGTGCCATTAATTCTCTCCATCACGACTTAGCAATTTTCCAAATTTAAAAGAGAATATTCCATCTGTCTTACAGTTGTCATAGCAATTTGCTATTCCGGGAGATTCTTTCCTCATTTTAAATTTGAAATTTCCCTCCCGACTGCCATTTACTTCCCGTTAACTGAAGTAATTTCGAGAAAAAATCATTTTACTTCGATTTAAAATAATCCCACCGCTTTTTAAAATGGCATATTTAAAATTTAAAATTTAATTTAAATGCCATCTAATTTCATCGTCAGCACACTTTAAAATGGCTAGGCACAATTTATTTTCCGTCCGTAATAACTCCGAAATGAATTCCCCGTGATTAAAATCGTCCAAATTCTAAAATTTCATGTGTCCAAATTAAAGGGGAACTTTTAATTTAATACTTTGGAAAATAATTAAATTAAATTTTAATTAATTTCTCTGACTTAGACGAATTTCACTTTATTTGCCTAGAGAAATTTTATTTCTTCCAACGCCTTTTAATTTTCATCTTCACATTTTGATTTTGTCGAGCTTTTATTTTGAAACGAGTTAACCACATCTCCAACTTCAACTTTGCTACGCCTTATAAACATTTTTGAATGTTAGCCCAAGTTTAGGCGTATTTAATACTTTAAGCTTTATTTTAAAATTTGCCTTAGACATCTTCATACCTTCGCACATGAGTTGATCAACCTCATTTAATTGCTATAGTCCAAATTCAAACGCCTCACTTAAAATTTAAAACTCAACCTCTTCTTGCTAAGGCGCATATGAGTTGATCAACTTCAAATTTTATCTTCTCCAAGATGCTGAGGCGCATATTATAGCTTGAAGTTTTATTTTGTGAGTTAGACAAATTTCAATCTCTTAACTCTTGCAGGTATGGCGCATGTGGATGTGCTAGCTTTGAATCTTGGACACTTAGCCAACCTTACCTCCCTTCTCCCCAGGCGCAAATGAGAGATGATCCTCAAATTCGAAGCTCTTAGAAAATATCTTCGATTTATTCTTCAAGTTGAAGGGGGGCGCATATCATGTCTCCTACTTCCAGTTTTATGACTTAGAAAATTTTGATGTGTTCTCTTCTTCTTCCAGGCGCACATAGGAGGTTGGGCTTTCATTCTGGGGCGCATATGCAAGGTTGCTCTTTTAATTTCGAATTCTCCACATTTAATCCTCTTTATCCAAGGTGCAAATCCTCATAGCTTAGACATCTTTTATCCTCTTCAAGGCTGGGCGCAAATCATGCTATGAGCTTTCAGTTTTAACGCCTTTAGAGTGTTTCTAAATAATTCCTCTTCTTCAAGGCGCATATCACATACAGGGCTTTCATTTTTAAATGACTTAGAATATTAAGGCCCTGGGCGCAAATAGCATGCCCTGCTCTCAATCCGCATCAGACATGGGAGCTTTGAATTTCAACGTTTAGCTCTTTGATCACCTCCTTCCTCCCAGGCGCAAATGACTACCTGTGGTTCCAATTTCGAATACTTGGTAAAATTTTGTTCTTTAAATTCTTAGGCGCAAATCCATGGTCTAGCTTCCAATTTGACCTTCTTATCTTTTGGGCGCATTTGGTAGGGGCTTCTTTTAATTGGGGGCGCATTTCATGTGTCAAGCTCTTAATTCTTGTAAGATGGGCGCATTTAGGGATGTTTGCTTTCATTTCCACGCCTTAGAAACTTTTAAGTTTCAACCTCTTCTTCCAGGCGCAAATAGGTCATGTTTCCACTTTATACCTTGGGCGCAAATAACCATGTGAGCTTTTAATTTGTGTGCCTTAGTCAAAGTTTCAAGTCTTGAACTTCAAGATATGAGAGGGGTTGCTTTCAATTTGAAGTGGGGCACAAAAGGCATGCCAAGCTTTCAATTTTATGACTCTAAGCTCAAGGGCGCAAATCCACCCCTGGACTTCAAATTCGTTGACACTTAGAAAATTTTGAAGTTCCTTCGAAGAGGGGCGCATTTGACCCATGGAACTTTTAGTTTTGGTGCCTTAGTTAAATCTCACCTTCCTAACCAATGGCGCATTCTGGAGGTACTTCTTCAAATCTTTCACACTTAGAACATTTTTACTCTTCAAGCTTAGGCGCATTTGACCCATGGAGGTTTCAATTTTGACAATTAGTCAAAATTTGAAGTTCTTCAAAGTGGGGCACATTTGATGTAGGCTACTTCCAATTTTAATACTTAGACGAATTTTCCCACTCCAACATCTTTGGGCGCAAATTACATGTAGAACTTTTATTTTTGATAAAATTTTATTCTTCAAGCTCCTAAGCGCTTGTGGAGGGGTCAACTCCAGGTTTGACTTGTGAGCCTTCATTTTTGCCTTGGTAGAATTTCCGCCTGTCTCTTGCCTTTTAAAACAGATTCTGGTGCCCGACTTGAAAAATTATCAAACTTGATGTGCTTCGTGCCCCTTTGCCAAATTTAGGATGATTTTCTCCTGCTAACCCTAATTCGCCCTGACTTTCTATTTTTAGAAAGTTCCTCAAATTTCGTGCTTTCAACCGACTTCTGACCCTTGAAAGGCCTGATTTTCGCCCTGTTTTAAACTTTGTGGTGTGATCGTGCTGTCAGGGCCTGATGCCTGTCTGCACCTGCTATTTTTAGCAACCTGCTAAAAATAGCAATTGCTCATAAAGTCTTCAAATTTCATGTACTAAATGCCTGAAGTGTAACGACCATGGCTGGATGCTGCTTTTGCACGACTGTCCTGTTCCGCCCTTGATTTTAGGAAACCCTAATTTCTCTATTTCAGCCTGCTAAAAATAGCAAGTGCCTGATTCTCCATTCTCTGCAACTCCGTTTGTCTTGAAATTTGCGCCAAGGGGTCCTCATCGCATGTTTGACCTGTTCATACTGAGACTCAATGTTGACCTGCTATTTTTGGCATGCTTTGGAGTGATTTACTATTTATAGCAGCTGCTTGATTTTGAGACTTCCTTAACTCCGTTTGAGTTGAAATTTGAATGCAGTGATCCTCGTTGGTAAACCTACCTGTCTGCGCTGGCGCCTGAGATTGACTTCTATTTATAGCCCGTGTTGGGAATGCCTTACTAAAAACAGTAAGTGCTTTGATTGTCTTCAAATTTGGCCAGCAGACTCCTCGAAAGATGCTGATCATGGTGGACACTTCAATTTTGGACATTTTGACGTCTAATTCCTCATTTTTAGTCCTCAAGCTCGAAACCCTAATTTTCAGCATGTGCCTCAAATGAGCTTCGTTTGACCTTGTTTCTGTTGCATGTTACCGTGTTCGCAATTCTGGAGTGTCGAGCAACTGTCAGAGCGTACCTGCTAAAAATAGAAAGTAGCTGAAAAAGTGACGAACTGGCTGTCAAATGATTTTGCATGTCACATTGCCCGAAAAATCTTGAAAAACCCAGAAAAACCCAGAAAAACCCAGAAAAATCTTCAACATGCAAGCACTGGCTAAAAATAGCAAGTTTCTGAAAAGTGACCAGTTCTACTTGCATGTTGCATCGTTGCGAAGCTCTTAGAAAACCCAGAAGGAATATGCCAACATGCGCTGAGAAAATCTGCATGCAAACCCTAATATCTGCCTCTGAAGGCTGAACGCTAAAAGTTGTTATCCTATTTTGCATGTCATATCACTGCGAAGGTCTCAAAAAACCCACAAAGAATATCCAGACATGCATCTGAAAATTCAACATGTAAACTCTGGTAATTGCCTCCAAAGGCAGAACTGCTAAAAATAGCAAGTCCCCTGTTTCTGCTCAAATTTTGGCTAGTGATGAGTTCAAAGTGCTTGGAATGTAATGAAGTTGTCAGAACGTGAAAATCTCGAGAAAACAAACCCTTAATTGACACTTACTAAAAATAGAAAGTTGGCAGAAATCAGTGAAAATTTAGAGAAATCTTGCTAGAAGTATCCTAACAACAGTGCTAAGTTCAGAAGTTGATTATCCAATCGATTTGACCTCAAAGTAGTTTGAAAATTATAAACCCTAATTCATTGAAAAACCCTTCAGACTTAGTCATAATTCAAATCCTGGTCAAATGGTAAGTACACTAGCAAATGGAAGGAACAGACCGAGAGAGACAGACCAAAAAGGCAAAGCCAAAAGACCCGAATGGAGAAAAATTTTAGGGGGTCCCCATTTTGAATGGGGCGAGGTGTGAAAAGGTCACAACAGATATCTAGCAAGATTCTATGGCTGTTGCACATTTGTGGGAATGGTAATCATCACATATTTGATTGAATCTTGTTCAACCATCTCATTGATATATGTGAACTTAGTCCAAGTATCATCCTCCGAGAAAAGCTGAAGTTGTTCAAGGAAAATTCCATCACCTGTTCTTGAATTTTTGGATCTACAATGGATATCAGCTGTGCACCTTGTGTTCAGGACATCTCTTCATTATTTTCATCAGTTGAACCTTCATCCAATATTTTTTTGGAGTTTGAATCTAAGAGACCATCAAGGTTTGAATCATAAACCACTAGATCATTTTCAAAATACACATGCTGAAAACTTTCATCTTCTGGCAACAAACTTTGCTATCCATCATCCTATAGTAGTGGTCCTTGGATAAATTGAGTCCCTTAGTCTTTATTTGAGAAATCAGCTTCAATGAATACACTCTTAAGAGGGAAGAAGCAATGAAACTCCTTATTATCAATCATGCAATTGTTGTCTCCTATTACCTAGGAAGGAGTGTGAATATGATTCTCTGGTAGCATTTCATTTTCTTTGATTGGCCATCCTTCTTCTTTGATATCTTGAAGAAGAAAATCCACTTCTGCTTCATTGACATGTATGTGATCTATTGAACATAAGTCAAAACTTAGGAGAAAATTCACTGTGTCCTCTTTTGAAAATCCACCTTCAAGGTGTTGCAAAAAACAATCAAATTCTAGTAAAGAATCCTTAATATATACTTTTGATTTGGTGAGTACCTCTAAAGCTGAATTATCTTCAAGAATAAATCTTATTTTTGATCTAATCGTGATGCTTCTTTGATGACTTGAACAAAAACATTAGCCTTACAAAGTGTTTGTTTTTCCAATAGGTTTCAAATGAGATTTCATCATTAGTGCTTATGGAGATTGCTCAACTTGAAATTGAACACTTTTGAAAGAGAAAAATACCTTGCTCTTCTTTGCTTACATTTGTTGTAGACTCTTTGAACAATCCTTCAAATGAAGAAAGAAAATATTGGATTTATCATCCTCTTTAGTGGAATTGACTTTTGTTTGCAACTTTGCTCCTTAGATGTTTGGGTGCCTTCATCTTCCTTAAAGAATATGTGGCAAATTTGTGTAACATTAGGCTCTTCATCCATTAACAATCCCTCTTTAGCTTCAAAGGACTTGAAAGTAGGCAATATATCTACTTGTGGATATTTTTGTTATATTTACATTTCCTAATTACACAAACAAATGACATTATTCAATAAATGAGTATGCAAACTATTTCTTACCTTATTAGGTTCATATTGGATATCCCATCATTGAGCTGTCATTAGATTGATCTACTAGATGTTGAGGATCACCCAAAGACTCTTGATTTCATTTGTAGATGTCAAAATTTGTGTGAATCTATGCATTTCAAAGCAATTTCTTCTATCATGTTGAGCTTTTGCATGGACCAAGCAGCATGTGTGTGAAGGAAAAGTAAGTTCTTTTACTTGCCTTGTTGGAGAAGTAGGCACATGAGAGCTATTGTTGATATAATTGATGAAAGAATCATTTTTGTTTGGAGGAGGTGGGTATGGTTGAAGTGGCGGGACATTCAAAGGAACTAATTATTTGATTCAATCTTTCTGAATTTTTCCTGAAGTGATCATATGGTCCTTCAAATCAAAAGTGCGTTCTTGAAGTTGAGTGTCCTTCAATTTTGTAGCATTACTTGTCTTGAGAAAGAAAGCAACTTCTAAAGATAAATCATTGATGAAGCAACTCAAAGGAATTTTAGAAGGTTTTAAATTGTCAGTAATCTTGGTAACTAGATAGTTGAATTTCACAACAAACTCCCTCATAGATTCATTTTCATCTTTCTTGGCATTTGAGAGTGTAATATCCCACCCCAATCTGAGTTTTGACTTGCAATTTCACTCGATATTTTTAGTTTGACATATGAGGCATTTTGCCAAACAGTTTGCATGGCACTGGACTGATTTACTTCAGATATATGTAGAGTTTGCAAAGGGGTAGTGTTAAGTTTTATGATCAGATTAAGATGCACAGAAATTAATTCAAAAAACAACACAAGACACAGCAGATACCCTGGGAAAACCCTTCTCTTGAGGGAGAAAAACCCAGCGCTAATATATCTCTTATATATTAATGATAGCACAAATAATCTCCTTTACAATAGGCCGATATGAAGGCCAGAAGATGCACAACAATCTGATGAATACTCAGTAATACAATGAAGCAATCTGCAATCTAATAACTCGAACTTCTGCTCTTGAATTGAACTCGCATACGAAGAACTCGAACTGGATATGAATGAATTGAATGAATGATGAACAAATGAGTGAATCATCGAATATATATACAAGGTTAGAGAGAGGACGTGCCTCTTCAAATGTTCTCAAGTCGACCTTCACCAAGAGTCGGCCACCAATAATAAATGATGCCTTTTCATGGAAGATCGCGCCTAGGAAAATCGTGATTAATGGCGCATGAGGTCGGCCTCATTCAAGGTGCAACTCTTCATTAATTAACATATAAAATCGTGCCTCTTGATACTTATAAATTAAATAGCCCCCCTTGGCTATAATTTAATTTATCAAATGAAGTAAAGGAGATGGTTGGAAGAATGCGACTGAAGCTGCTATAAACATCAACACTCCCTCTCAGCTAGGGAGGATACTTCCAGCTGCACAAGTCAAATCACCTCATCGTGATGTCTACCACTATGGCTACAACCATGAGTGGAGAAGAAGAATATCACCTCATCGTGATATCAGATATCACCTCAACATGATATCAACCATAATGGCTACAACCATGTATGGTATGTACAAGTGTTCATCACTTGCGTGATGTTGTCACCTCTACATGACTTTCACCATAGCTCTCCCAGAGGGTGAAACACAACTACAAAAGATCATCACAGACTCTCTCACGTGATGCTGTCATGGAGTCACACACATGACATCCACCATGACTCTCTCAGAGGGTGGAAACAAGGGCTTTCACCTCAAATGTCAAAGAGAAATGCATTAACAAGGGATTTCACCTCGAACTTCTGTCACAGAGAAGGACTCATTAATAAGGGATTTCACCTCGAACTTCTCTCATAGAGAAGAACTCATTAAACAGGCTCACTGATGCTGAGACTCTTTCTTAGTTAAGGCTGGATTCTCCACCATACCAAGCTTATCTCGAAAGTACACAAACTTGATTCTGGAGAGAGGCTTGGTGAGAATGTCTGCCGTCTACTCATCAGTGCCGATATTCCTTAACTGTATAGCCTTCCGTAGTAGCATATCTCTAATATAGTGATACTTGATCTAAACATGCTTGGTTCTGTCATGAAACACAAGATTGACAAAAAGCTTCACGCAACTCTGGTTATCACAATGAATGATAATAGGCTCCATTGATTGTCCAAACAATCCTGCAAGGACCTTACGAAGCCACACTGCTTCCCGAGCTGCCATACAAGCTGCAATATACTCTACCTCTGCTGTACTCAATGCCACAGATGACTGCTTCCTACTGCACCAGGATATCATAGCAGAACCCAAATTGAAGCAACAACCAGAGGTGCTCTTCCGATCTTTGACACACTCTGCCCAATCAAAATCAGTGTAACCATGTAGCTCCAAGTCTGCATCTGAAGAATATCTCAACCCATATCCAACTGTGCCATGCAAGTATCTTAGGATATGTTAAGCTGCAACAACATGTATCTGTCTCGGTTCACACATGAACTGACTAAGTGCACTTACAGCATAACAAATATCTGGTCTAGTGTTAACTAGATACATCAAGGACCCGATTAGCTGTCTGTACATAGTAGGATCCACCAAGTGTGAACTAGTTGCAGCCTCCTTCAATTTATGTAGGTTGGTCTCCATGGGTGTAGACATGGATTTGCAATCCATCATACCAAACCTCTTAAGTATATCAATGATGTACTTTCCTTGACTTAGAATCATCTCATTGGTTTCTGCCAGACTTCTAAGCCAAGGAAGTAATGCATGAGCCCAAGGTCCTTCATCTCAAATTCAGAAGCCAACTCCTTCTTACACTCGAGAATCAGGTGATCTTCTCCAGTAAGAATCAAATCATCAACATATAAGACCAAAATTAATGCTTCACCATCAATTACCTTGAAGTATAGATTTGAATCAACATCATTCTTCAAGAAACCCGAACTTGACAGGTAATGATCAATCCTTTCGTACCATGCACGAGGAGCCTGCTTAAGACCATATAGAGCCTTCTTCAGCTTGCAAACATGAGACTCCTTCCCATGTACCTCAAATCCATCAGGTTGCTTGATATAAACTTCCTCCTCAATCACACCATTCAGAAATGATGTCTTCATCTGGTGAATCTTCCATCCTCTAGATGCAATAGTAGCAATGATGGTTCTGATAGAAGTATAGCGAGCAATAGGAGCAAATGTTTCTTCATAATCAACTCCCTCTTTCTGTGATAACCCACGAGCCACAAATCTAGCCTTGTACTTCTCAATGCTTCCATCAGCTGCATGCTTGATCTTGAAGAGCCATTTTGAAGATACCACAGACTTGCGTTCGGGTCTAGGAACAATGTCCCAAACATCGTTTTTGAGAATTGACTAGTACTCCTCTACCATAGCATATCTCCAAACTTGTTGACTAGACGCTTCGTCAACACTGATAGGCTCAGATTCGATAATCTGACTCATTAAGGCAACATAACTGGAGAACTTATGTGGCCTTTTGTTTTCTTTGAATGTGCCTCTAGGAGCTGCAAAACTTTCAGCCTCTTGCATAGTACGCCTGGCTCATAGAGGTCTTTTTCTCCCAATTACAATGTCGGTAGGCCCATCAGTAGGTTCTAAGGGTTCAACAAGATCAATATCTTCTTTCGCTTCTAAAGTCTCCCTCTGAATTTCAGGAGTATGGTCAACTTCCATATCCTGAGGAGACTCTTCATTATCGATCTCCATATGAGTGCCCTTGGATCTCCTGAATGCAACATCTTCCTTGAATGTGACATCCCTATTGATCTCGATCAACTTCTACCTTGGAATGTATATTCTGTAGGCTTTTGATGTCTTTTTGTAGCCCACAAAAAATTCCCTTCTTGCCAGAAGGCTCCAACTTTGTTCTCTTTTCCTTTGGAACATGAATATAGACAGGGCATCCAAAGATCGTTAAATGACTAACCTCAGGCTTCTTTCCTGTAAAGGCTTCTTCCGGAGTCATATTCTCCATGATCTTGTGAGGACTTCTATTTTGTACATATACTGCAGTCCTAAAAGCTTCTGCCCATAAGAAGGTTTGCAGATCCCGATCATGAATCATGGCTTTTGCTACTTCCACGATCGACCTATTCTTTCTCTTTGCAACACCATTCTGTTGAGGATTATAGGGGGCACAAAACTCCCTCTTAATCCCTGCATCAACACAAAAATCCCGAAAGCTGCCAAAGGTGTATTCTCCACCATTATCAGATCTGAGGACCTTGATTCTTTTGCTAGAAAGATTTTCTACCAAGGCTTTGAACTCCTTAAACCTTCCTAACACTTCCTCAGACTCTTTAGTTTTCAAAAAGTAAATCCAAGTCTTTCTAGAGTGGTCATCAATAAACAAAACATAATACAAGAATCCACTCGAAGACGGAACATACATAGGCCCACATAAATCAGAATGAATAAGGTCTAAAATACACTTAGATCTATTTTCTCTATTATGGAAAGGTGCTTTTGTATTCTTACCCATTGCACAACCTTTGCAAGTTCCTTGATGCTCCTGATTTAACTTAGGAAGACCTGTAACCATCTTCTCCATGATAGGTAAGGCTCGGAAGTGCAGGTGAGGCAATCTTTGATGCCAAAGATCACATAGACTTGAAGAATCATGGACTAAAGCCTGTAGAGGACGTGTACAAAGCCTGTAGAGAATTTCATGTCTAACACCAATTACTTGAGCATCCTTGAAGCTGGAATTCTCCATCCACACAAGTACTTTTCCTTTGGAGAAGGAAGGCAACTTGATATCCTTTATCTTCTAGAGCTGAAATTGAAAGGAGATTACGTTTGATTCTTGGAACATAAAGAACATTGCTCAATTGAAGTGTGATGTCGGAATCCAAATGAAGAGTAGAGGTCCCAATCCCTTTCACGGAGTAGCTAGCATCATCTCCGATAATGACTTGTTCGGACGAATCTCTCTCCACCAAGCTTGATAAGTGCTCCTTAAAACTAGTGATGTGACGAGAAGCACCACTGTCGATCAGCCAAGTGTTGGTGTCTGTAGGTACATTGCTTGACAATGCCGAGTAGAACAAATATTCACATGTATCCTTCTGTGGAGAAGCATCATCAACATCTGCAACGGTGGCTTGTTGCTTAGGTCTAGTTGGACAATGCTTAGCAAAGTGGCCAAACTTATCACACCTAAAGCATTGGATCTTGGACAAGTCTCTCTTTTTCTTGGAGGGGGGAGCACCATCATTTCCCTTATCTCGATTTCTTTTGAAGAATCCTTTCTTTCCATCTTTAAATTTCTTCTTCGAGGCTTGGGAGGCGAGAACATGAATATCCTCATTAGATGAACTTTGACCAACGCCTCTGGTCACCAATCTTGACTCGTCTTAAATGCAATCGGCTCTCAAGCGATCAAACTTAGGAAGTTTGGATCTTGCACTGATTCCTTGAATGTAGGACTCCCATGATAATGGAAGACCATTGAGAGCAAGCATCGTCAAATTTTTATCATCAACCACATGACCAATAGACGAGAGCTGATCTCTCAATTTTGAAATCCTCATGAAATAGGCAATCGCTCTTTCTCCTTTCGCCATCTTCACATGGTGTAGTTGTTGCTTCAGTGCAAGTGCCTAACTTGTGTTGTTGATTTCGTACATCTCCTCCAATGTTTTGAACATATCTCTTGCCGTCTTCAACTTGGAGACAATCGGAACAATATGGTCTTTGACGGAATCAACCAACAACTTCTTCGCTTTGATGTCTTTCTTCCTCTATTGCAACTTCTCTTCCTCCTCTTCTGGTTCGGGAACTTTGGTCTCCACAAACTCAGCCAAATCATTCTCTTCCAATGTGAGCATGATTCTAAACCTCCATGATGTATAGTTGGATGCTCCCTCGAGTCTATCCTCAATCTTCAAACCGTTCACCATCTTGACTAAAGTAGAGATAGACAAAGAAATATAACGAAGAGGATAGAGTATCGCTGTGAGAACAAATTTGATCACGATCTTCTCAAACCCACTCTAATACCATGTTAAGGTTTATGATCAGATTAAGATGCACAGAAATTAATTCAAAAAGCAACACAAGACACAACAAATACGTTGGGAAAACCCTCCTCTTGAGGGAGAAAAACCCAACACTAATATATATCTTATATATTAATGATAGCACAAATAATCTCCTTTACAATAGGCCGATATGAAGGCCAGAAGTGTGATGATCCCAACTGGCTCCTCTTCTCAAACCCCTGTATTTTGCTTATCTTTTTGTGTTTTTTAGTTTTTTGAGAAATTTCTAGAGAGAAGTAGAAGGGGCGTTTGCACAGTTTTTCTCATAAAACTCAAATTTGAGCTAAAATTGACGAAATGAAAGTGCAGAAGGTATTAAATTACTGTAACAAAGAGAATACATATGATAGACATACCCGAAATGCTCCAGATTATTTAATTAAGAAAATATTCCAGTTTGCCAGCCAAGAATGGTGAAAATTGGCAGAATTGGACGCCAGAGCTACAGATCTGACTTCTCCCCAGCAAAAACTGGATATAGTCAGCAGTGAAGGATGGATGCCAAGTATGGAACACTGTCTGAAGCAAAAAGGAAGGCGTTTTTGCAAGTTACATCACACGCCTAGCCTCCAGAAGGATGTTTTTGCAAGGCTGGAAAGTACGGCCCAAGCAAGAACATTGAAGTATGAGCGCTGAAAGCTGTAGAAACCTGAAGATGACGGCCTGAAGCTGAAACCCTCCTGTCTTTATTGTAAAATACTGAAAACTACACAAAAAATCCTCATTGAAGCACTGTAGAACTCCTGAATTGAAGCTCCTGTTGTTGCAATCATTCAACTCATCTTTCACAGTCTCACAATCACAGATCTGTGAAGAATTGTCGCTCTTCAGAGATAAACTATCCTGAAACCCTTGTCTCAGAGAAAACCAAGCTCAAGCCAAGCCAAAGAAGAAAATATCAAATAATCAATGAATGAGTTCGATTTTTCCCTTTGGTTGCTTATAAACTTGTTGTACCCAAACCAAAATTTTTGTTTCACTAAGGCATTTTGCTTAATTGAGTTTTAATCTTGTTAAAGTGATGTCAGAAGGTCGTTTTTGGGCTTTTTAAGTGTGGAGTTGGTGTCAGTGTCATGTCAGTCGATTACTAAAGAGATTTAAGGAAAATGAAAATTCGAAGGAAAATCACTGAAATTTTCTATCTCTGGAGAAGGGAGCTCTTTCTCAAATAGGCGCCCTATCTTTTAGGGGCTCAGATCCTGTTTTTAGGGTTTGTCACCTCCAGCAGACTTTTGTCCGGCATCACATTAGCTTCGCAGTGAGCTATCAAGCCTGTCAAACGGACCTGTTTCGAGCAAGTTACAGAGGATACAACATAAAACGAGGCAAAAGCGAGAATTGGCTAACACTGGAGAAAAGCGCAGCTTTTCAAAAAGGCGCCCATCTTTTTGAGGTGCTAAATGTAGGTTTTTGGCTAAATGCCACCCAAGATGTTTGTCTCACATTTGTTCGAGCTTCGCGACGCATCCGTCAGTGGGTGAATCTGAGTTGCTGAAGTGCCTGAACCGGAGGTCAAACGTAGGGTCAAATCTTAGTCAAAATATCAGAAGAAAAAGCAAAAGAGCACATTTTGAGAAAGGCGCCCAAGCTTTTCAGACCTTTAATGCTTTCTTTCTGATGATTTCAGATATTCAATGTGTCCGTGTTGCGTTCAGCTTTCCGTTGCCTGTCTCCATCAGAACAGAAGATGACTCGGCAGCTTGCAGTCGAGGTTTTTGTATTATTTTAGTCAGTTCCAGAAATGGCTAAGTCTGGAATGAAAAGAGCAGCTTTGGAAAAGGGCGCCCTTGTTTTTCACCCTTCAGATGATGTTTTCTTGGGAAATGTGCCTTTGCAGCTGTCGTGCAGAATAAGGTTAGCTTCGCAGTGAACTTGAGATCCCGTCCTGAAAGTTGATAAAACAGAAGTTATGAAGGATTTTGTTTTTCCCTTCGTTCGAGATACAGATGTAAAAATTTGACTAAGTCTGAGGAAAAGCGCAGCTTTTGCAAATGGCGCTTGGATTTTTGAGCCTTCAGATGTCAGTATTATGACGTGCACTCTCAAGATATCTTTTGATTAGTTTTTGCTTAGCTTCGCGATGCACCTATCAAGCCACCGGAGAAGTCAGTCAACCAGTGTCAGGAGATGAACAGAGGTCCCGACAGAGGTTTTAGCTTAAATTTTCATGAAATTTGGCTAAGTCTGGAATTCGCTTGAGAGTTCAAAGTTGAATTTTCGAAAGTGAGTTGAATGGACGCCTTAACTGGAGTTCTGACTGCAGTTAGACTAAACGATTTCTGGGTTGTCATCTTCAGTTCATATGTTGGCATGTGGAGTGATCTTTCAGTTTGCATGTCGAGTTAACTATCTTGCATGTTGAGTTAACTTGATTGCATGTTCACTTAACTGAAGATTATCAGTGAATGTCAACTGGAGTTCACATGCATGGCGCATTTGGTTGCAAATTGTGAAGATTTTAGTGAAGATGGCGCTTCATTAAATGTCAACTGAAGTTCAAAAGGGACGAATTAAATGATGAAGCATATTTTAGTGAAGTATGGCGCATGAAGTTATTAACTTTAGTTCCAAAAGGGTCGCCATATTTAGGTTTGAATAGTGAAGCATAAATTGGTGAAGCTACGCACTTTTCAAGGAATGGCGACTTTAGTTCCAAAAGGGTTGCTATATTTAGATTTTATTGATTAAAGCATGTGAAGTTGGCGCATTCTTGAAGGCCAACTGAAGTATGAAAAGGGTCGCTATTTTTAGAACATATTTATTGCATGAAGATGGCGAATTCCTCATCTCATTCTTGATTGCTAACTGAAGTTATCAAAAGGGTCGCCTTAGGTTAAATTTGGTGAATCCAAAGCAAGTGTGAAGGATGGCGAACTCAAGGAAGATGATTAACTGAAGTCAAACTCGTATAGAGTGGTTAACTGAAGTGTTGAAGGGAAAACCCTAATGCATGGCCATTTAATTAGCTTATCTCAGTTCCAGTTAACTAAATGGGGTCCAATTAGAAGCCAAGCGCACTTTTCAAGCATTCCTTGCTTAGTGCGAATTTTGAAGATGAAAATCTATATATTTCAAGAATGGCATCCATTATTTCATCATCTTTTGCTCTGAAGCTCATATTCTTTTTGAGCGACCAGCAAGCTCAAGGTGATTCAGGTGTCCGAATTCAGCGTTCTTCGAAGCAACGAGTTCACATTGTTCAGAGGAAGGCGATTCTAGACTTTATTTCCACTTTGCATGCGGTGTTTCTATCAAAATCTTAGAAGAGGATTTTAGTGATTTTCGTATGCATACAAACTTTCTATCTTCGCCTTTGTATTTCTTCTATTTCATCTTAGGTAATTTCGCGATGTCAAAGAAAATCAACACATTCGTAATCTGATCATCGTGGTTCGCGATATTTCAAAGATGGCAAATGAGATCCACGCCTTAGATTTTTCCGAAAATCAGCCTCTAGCTTTCACTCAAGCTCGCGGCCTTTTTCCGAGAATCTCTTTGCATGTGGGCTTGAATCACATTTTTTCGAGAATCCAGCTATCTGGGTTTGTTCAGAATTCAGTTGTGCACAAAACCCATGTTCTAGAAAAACTTCGAAAATTTCTTTCGTCAGAGGCTATTTTTAGCTTTGTCCAGGGGTTTTCAGAAAGTTCTCCAAATATATTCGACTTTACAGTCAAAAGTCATCATTTTCAAAATGCAGTTCAATCTCATTGATTACAAGGTGAAATCGGCTCTCACACATAATTTCATCAAAACGCTTTGTGTGATGTACGTGCAATTCTAACCAGTTTTATCCGGTTATTAATCTCGAAATAGCTTTAAAGTGCGTTAGCAGCAGCCTGGCTTGATAAATCTTCGAGCGTCGGCTGCCAGTAGCAGCACCTATATTCCTGTTTCTATCTTCGATCTTGAGTTCGTACTTGCTTGCATTAAGCATTATGACTCGTCTTCACGACAAATCAGATCGGTTGATGGAAGAGTGGTTTGCAGTCTTAAACCGAAGGACATAGAGAAATGTTTTGCTATTCCTCCTCATTCAGATAACTTTACTGTAGTTCTTGAAGCTTGCGAGAAGATATGGAATGCTGATCAACAACGTTCACAAAGAAAAGTTGCTCAGAAATGGTTGACAGTGCAGAAAACTAACTTGCCTAAGAAGGTTGGTCGTGGAGAATTCAAAGAGGAAGTTGCTGTTTTGATAACTTTACTCAACCGAGTTACTGGTCAATCAGATGCTAGTACTTTCCGTCCATGGATGTTTTACCTGATTACCAGAGTTCTTGATGGTACAGAGCGTTTTGATTGGGCTATGTTGATTAGTGATTGCTTACATCAGCAAATTACTAACTTTCTCAAGTATCATGAGTTTCATATGATATCCTACTTGGTTTACTTGGTTGCTTTTCAAGGTAGCTACAGGCTTCTTAAAACCAATGGCACTCTCGGTGTTCAGCGTGTTCATGAATATTATCCTCAGTTGGAGTTTTCTCAATCCGAGCAAAACTTCCTAGCAGTGAATGATCACTTTTCCATGAGAACCGTGAGAGATCTTGATGATGAAATGCACATTCGTATTTCTGCCGAAGCCAAATCAGCAATGGAGACTTGGGCGGATTGGTTTATCCAGTTCCCTACTTTCACATACATCCGAGTTTATGGTTATGTTGGAGAACCCCTGATGTTACCGAGATATCCTTCAGATAAGCTCATTTTCATGGAGTTTCTCAGACAGATGCAGCACGTTCATTTCTTTCTTCGTAGTCGTCATAAGGCTGCGGCTAATTTTCCATTCACATTGGGAATTTACACATGTGATACAGCAACAGATGCCAGGTATATGTCTACTGAGATAGAAAGGTTCAAACTCAAGCCATACACTGAGAGGCGTTCCTATGATCCTCTCGGTCATTATGCAAATCGTTTAGAGCGAGGGATTGCACATGCCCCAGCACTTGAGGATTTCTGGGCTAATTGTGAAGATGAATTCGAGGTTCGTCGTCGTCACTATTGTAGACTCACTATTGGTCAGCTCTCTGATTATCTATCAGAAGATGTTGATGGTCTATCCGATGATGATGGAGAAGTCCTTCTCAATTCCTATGTTAAGGATCAAGTTGCTCGGCAGCCACTTCGCTCACCTGATTGGTACGCCAAGGAGAATACTTCTATTGAAGAGGTTTCCAGATCAGTTATCAAGACTAGCAAGTTGTTCTTGGAGAGCAAACGGACACGGAAGTCAGTTCCTGTAGCAGTGCCGCCAAAGGATTTCTCTTCGTTCCCTTCTACTTCTAGAGCGAGACCCAGAGTCAAGGCGATTATAATACCTCCTGAAGGCGTTAGACTTAGTGGGAAATGGTGAAAAGAGCTTACCGTAAGACAGCTTAAAACAAACTGAGAATGTTCCCCGAGATTCAAAGAGACATTATTCGTGCTATCTCACGCTTCACCTCTACTAGTTCAATTTCACGGCAACCTATTGACATAGATTCCGGAGCCGAGACACAAGTTCAACAATAGATCGGGACAACCTAACCACCACAAAGTTGATACATCAGTACGCAAAATTTCCGATGGATGATATTGTTCAGTCTTGTTGGCTCGAGAAGTCTTTAGGGAGACAGAGGCGTGAACCATCATACAACCTTGATTTATCTGAGTTTGGTGAACCTTATCAGAGAAGGTCAAACAGGAAAATCAAGAAACAGGTGCACATTGAAAAGACTCCTGAATCCGAGATTGTTATTGAAGTTGCAGTTCCTCCAGAGGGTAAAAGCTTAGATGAAGTCGAAGTTGGTGACTTTACATTTACTAAGGCTAATCTTGGCAGGACTACACGAGAGACAGATGTAACTCTTCTTAAGATTGTTACCAATAATCTTGAAGAGCGTATCACCAAAGATGGAGAAGATAAGGCACTACTCAAAGCTGAAATTGGTCAACTTCGTCAGTACATTTCTGATCTTGTTCATGGGAATTCGAGTAGAGCACCTGTTCTTCCTCAGAGTACACCTGCAGAACAACAAAAATTGGATCAATTGGTCAGTCATGGCAGACTTTTAGACAACTGGATTGAAAGTTTAGTTGCTGCTGGTAGGACTCTTCTTGCAGATATGTATCAGTTGAGGAGCGATGCACATAAACTCCGTCAGGGTATTCAGTTGTTGGATATTGCAGTTGCAGAGAGTTTGGCAAAGGATCGGGTTCTTGTATCTCAGTTATCAGTTGCATATGATGCCTTGGAGATCGATGAAGATCAAAACAAAGTTTTTACTTGGAGAGAGCAGCATCTTCTCAGGACAGAAATATGTGAGAAGATCTCTACCAAGTTGTTTTTACTCAAGGATGACGTGATTGGAGTACTTGCACTTGTCAGTGGTTTCGTGGTTCAGATTCCGTGTCATTATCTTCTTGAAGATGGCACGTATGTTGAGTTGGATAAAGTACAAGCAGAGTTCGAGAAGCTGATTCATGACAGCCTTGAAGGTGAACCTATGGCGCCCAAGTTGGAGAATGTTTTAGTAATTGCAGCCAGTTTGAGAAAGGTGACTGAAGAATGTAAAGATGGCATGCATACAATTACAGAAAGTGGCAGAGAACTGAAGAGACAGACTGTTGTTTTGAGCAGTGTCAAAGTGCCAGATGACAAAGAGATCGATGAGTTCTTGGTCGAAGTGTTAGACCGAGTTGACATGGAGTGATCTGCCAGTTGGAACCTGCAGTTAATTTCAAGGGTTGATCTTGAACAGCGCTTAACTCGACTTTAGTCTTGAGTTTACTTGGCTGACTTTACCACGCTTTCATTCCCATCCTTTGGAATTGGTCAACACGTGAGTTAGGGTTAGTTTCCAAATTAATCATGGTAGTGGCCGCTAACTTTGCTTTTAAATAAGGACGGTATGCCGCATATTGTCCAAATTAGGTTATTTGTACCAGCGAATCGATGGTAGCTCTCAGCTTAATCATATAGCTGTACTCATTAGGTTTACATAACTTGCATTTATTGCAAGAATCAGAGGAACTCAAGGTGATTTTAGGGTTACTCTACACCTTAGATGTATATACAAATAAGAGCTTTGCTCATTTGTAATTAACTTTGCTTCTGAGAGGAGAGAAATATATGCTGCTCTACCTTGCCCTCAATATTGCTCTTTTGGTATTTGTTCAAGGCCTTTGCTATTACGCTGAATGTTGGTGCCATAGGGTTTCAAGTGCGCATTGTGATAGTGATTCTTTTCCATAGTTTAGATAAATCTGTCTTGTGCATCTTTTATTGTTATGATCAAACGTTATGCCACATAGGGTTTCGTAAGATTGTGATGATAAAACCGTTTTGTGAAGTCTTTACTATGCTGACCGAGTGTTATGCCACAAAGGGTTTCATAGAGTTATCATGGTAAATCTTCCCATAGTTTAGATAAATCTGTTTTGTGAATCTTTTATCATTACGATCAAGTGTTATGCCACACAGGGTTTCATAAGATTTTGATGATAAATCTGTTTTGCAAGTCTTTGCTATTATGATTAAGTGTTATGCCACATAGGGTTTCACAAGATTGTTATGGTAAATTCTTGAAATCTGTTTTGTGCCTTATAAACTTGTTCAGATTGAGATAATAGTTGCGCCACCTTGCCTTCAAGTAGAGAATCTGAATGCGTTTATCGTCTGATAGTCATAGCCTTGCTCCATTTCCTCATGCTTTGATTTTCTTGAGGAAACTGGATAGAATTTAAGTTATTAAGTTTAGTTGTAGTTAGTGAATCTCATAAAACCAGAGAAAATTCCTTGTTTCTGCAATGTATATAGTTTTCTTCAAAGCCTTGTACCTCTTACAGCTGAGACAAAAAGACAGGATATAGTTTAGTTTACTTTCCTTTTCAAGCATTTTGTCAAGCACAACGAGGGAGCTTCCCCTCATAATTTGAAGAGCACTCATTACAGAGTGCATAGCCGTCCTACTCAACTTACTCCAGAGGTGCCAGTTGTTACTTCAACAAACCCTGTATAGCACTTATTCTAAAAGTGGCATCACTTTTCACTTAAAATACATTAAAAATGTATTTTATTCTTTTTCAATAGTCAACATATTAAAAAGTGAGCGCTCCTTTTAGTAAAGTGTTTTATTTTTTCCACTTAAATAAATTTAAGTGAATTCTTTATTATAAAGTCAAATCAACTTTATAATATTCCATTAAATAAAGTTAAAAGTAAAACACTTCAATTTCACGAGAATATTAATATCTCGCTCATAACCTGTCGTATTGACGTGCCGTCAGAAGCTGTCAATCACTGAACTGCCAAGGCCTCCTGTGAGCCAATCATTGAAGTCAAAGGATGGAAACGACAAAACCCACCAAATAAGGCCACTGACCCTCTAACAAAATCCTGTTAGCCTACAAGGGTCTAAGTAATAGGCTAACCATCACCAAACAAGATCACATTGAAAAAGGGAACATTACAAGAAGATGCACAACAATCTGATGAATACTCAATAATGCAATGAAGCAATCTGCAATCTAATAACTCGAACTTTTGCTCTTGAATTGAACTCGCATATGAAGAACTCGAACTGGATATGAATGAACTGAATGAATGATGAACAAATGAGTGAATCATCGAATATATATACAAGTTTAGAGAGAGGACGTGCCTCTTCAAATGTTCTCAAGTCGACCTTCACCAAGAGTCGGCCACCAATAGTAAATGATGCCTTTTCATGGAAGATTGCGCCTAGGAAAATTGCGACTAATGGAGCATGAGGTTGGCCTCATTCAAGGTGCTCTTCATTAATTAACATATAAAATTGTGCCTCTCGATGCTTATAAATTAAATAGCTCCCCTTGGCCATAATTTAATTTATCAAATGAAGTAAAGGAGATGGCTGGAAGAATGCGACTGAAGCTGCTATAAACATCAATAGGTAGAATAACTTAACTAATATCCAATACATTCATTGCAACAATTAAATCATGTATATTCATTCTCCTATTGCAGCATAGAAATTACAACAATACATTTTTGGGCAATGACAAATGCTGCAATATATATGTTTATGTAGATATTTTCAGAAATACAACCATAGCTTCAGAATTTATAAATACCATTTACAATCTTCAAGATAATTGTGCCTTCATCTGCAGACCATGATATTGCTTTCATACAGTTGTAGCAGCATTAAACCCTGAAGATCCCGCGCTGGAGCAAAGGGAGACGACTATGTATGCAACAAGGTAACTCAGAATATCACGCCCAGCTATGATTCCAACACCCAACAGAGGTGTACAATGCAGATATACTCAGACCATAGCAACAGAGAGTGGTGTGGGGCTATATGCAGCACTTGATGTTTGACGCCACACAGCCAATCATTCCCACAACCTCAAAATAGTTTCCCACGCAGCTATAAAATGCACAACAGGCAGTAATCACCCTCATGACTCAATCAACAATGCTGGTGCAGGGAATAAGACTCTTCACAGTAGCAAATATGTCATACCAACAATGGCGACCACTTGTCTCACATACCCCTCACTCAGCATGCAACAATGACGCCTCTTCAAGGATGGATAAAAGGCTGCACAGGAGTATTAGCAGCTTCAGAAAACACAAGTAACCACGCCTTAGATAGGAATGCTGGTGTATAAGATCGACCAGCTCAATATGTCCACAAAGACTTCCTTCAGACCTCATGCCAATGCTAATATAGCTTCAATAAGGGGACGTTCAACAATATGAAGTCTGCAACACAAATATGCATCAATATGGTGGCCTATGCCCTTGTGCAATGCTCTCAAAACAGATAGATAACCCTTACCTCCAATTTCTTGTTAAATCATCAAACCTTGAAAATTGAAATCTTTCCCGCAAATCGATTGAAGCATGAGCACAATCCCTGGAACAAAATTGATTGCAAGTTGGCTTGAGAGATCTTTCACTTTTGCACCAGACTTTCCTCATGAGGGTTTTCGTCCTTGGTGACGCAGAGTATTTCTAGACTCTCCAATCCTCCTGCAAAACCCTTAGCAAAATATTCTTCTTCAAAAATGAATGTGCAAAATGAGCTCTCAATGCCCTTCTATATTTCCACGCCCAATTTGCATTTGAATGACATTTCATTTAATTTGCTTTTGATGGTCATTTAAATATTTCATCATAAAGTTGAGGGGTCAAAACATTAAAATAATATTACTTTATGCAAATGTCACATAACACCTTTTAACCCCTTATAACACCATTTAATAAGCCATCCGTAATAACTAAATTATTAAGGTTAAATTGGATTCAATTTAATAATATAAATTAAATCATTAACTCCTCGATATATACCAATATCAACTCATGGGAGTAATCTATCAACTTCCCAGATATACGCATGATAGCTGTTGATCATTCCATAACTTACTATAAATAGTAAGTATGAGCAACACATCCAAGTGACTTACTAAAAATAGTAAGTGTGGGTCAAAGTGTCTTGAATGGCCTTCGAAAGGCACACCACCAATAAACTGGGACACTGAGCTGAAGAGTACAAAAATAAGCACCAAAAGGCTTGTTGAAGAGCCATAGATCACCCTCAAAGGGCCCCCTAAACACCATGTTAGCCTACAGGGACCAAGTGATAGACTAACCACTGCATCTATCAATTTCCTAGGAAAAGGGGACATTATAGTCTTCCCTCCCCAAGATTGCTTGTCCCCTCCTCACTAGAATACCCTGGCCTGTCACTTGAATGTCGGGATCCCAAATCAA